>NJCR01000870.1:0-75197 GCA_002234235.1 Fusarium hostae
AAGCTTCTACCCAAAAGCTTCCATGATGGTACTGTACTTATTAATCCTCCCAAGTATCCAAACTTCCCCGAGGAACAATCTTTGGGTCTTTGGCTGAACGACACCCTCATCATCTAAGATGACAATAGCACTGAGGGGCACCAAGGATATATGTTCCCATTACGGAAGAAATCCCCAGCTTCTCAACAGAATCGACCCCAACTAAAGATGTTTTGTAGTACACGCTACATATGTGGAGATGCTTATGGAACATGCGGGTCCTGATTCCGGCCAACCTCGGTATACATCGATGAACGATAGCTCCCTGCGCAGTACTTACAACTCAATCGGCCATGGAGTGCAATTTTTTACGCTTCTTATACTCATGACATTAGCCTACCAGCCTCGTACGGGGGCCTTGTTGCCTCTTTCGCGTAGTACTCCATGACAGCACTCAAAAGAAGACCCAAGGGCCTTGGTAATTTCAAGCGTTGTATGCAAAAGCTTCTGTCAATCCCTGAGTTCCTGACAGCGCCTCCGTCGAAAGATGCTTTTGTTCGATGCTTTTGTTCGCAGTCTCGACATTGTCAAACTTTACTTTAGTACCGATATTATTCTAGGAATTTTGGGTTTCTTCTTTTGTGCAGTTGAACATAACTTACGCCTGGTTGATGGTTTCAATGATGAGTTTGGGAAACAATAGGGCATAATGACTTAGGTAATGAAATTGCAGTGAATTCTGACCCAGGAATTGTCATTAAGAAATAAGAAATACTAAAATGAGGTGAAGATATGACAGTCAATCGTGCAAATCGATTTTTCGATCTGTTTAAACGCCGAGCCCTAAAACTAAAAAAAAAAAAAAAAAGAATTCTCAAAAACAAGTACCACTGCTAACTGCAATCCTACCAAAGCTTCCTAAGTTCTTCAATCTGTCCAGCAGATTAACCAATTATCTTCAACCCATCTTACACCTTGCAACTTCACATTCAAGAGCTATTCATGCTGTCCCGCTCCTCAATGTTCTCATACCAAAAGCCATCGGCGTCCCAATCAATAATCCCAGAACAGCCCTTACAGAAAGGACGGTACTCTCGTCCACACTCCGGAGCAGTCTCCGGAAAAGACTCGATACTAGCTTTTCCACCATACGTTGGGATCATCTCTTTGTTACAAGTCTTTTTGCAGACCACACATTCAAGTCCGGTCTTGCAAATAGGGCACTTGCGCTTTGCGACGAAGTTTTCGGCGTAATAGTCGAAGACCTTGCGTGGCCAGCATCTTGGACACATGATGTGCCCGCACGGGGCTACAAGAGCGATGTCGAGTTTCTCATCAGGGGATGAAATACATGTTACGTGAAGTTCATCCCAACAGATGGCACAGATAGCTTTCATGGGTTTAGCGTTGGGGTCATCGTTGAGGATGTACTTTCTGATGTTAGGCCAGAAGCTCTCCGTCACGATGCCTTCGGCGTTGTTAGCGTGGTTCTCATATTGGGGGTTTAAGATACTGGAGGAAAAGGTGGGATTTGCATTTACCTTTGTAATAAAGTCGAGAGTCTGGGAGCTTGCGAAGGGATGTGGTTGGGCTTCCTTGGTAGAAGACTTACGAGTAGAAAGCTTTTTGAATCGCTGGAAGATGTTTGTGGAGGGAGACATGATGGCAGGGAGATGTTGTGTGTGATCGGTGATAGCGTTGATGAGAAATTTTGACAGGATTTGCTGTGAACTGAGCGCTCGATGATGAGTGTCTAATTAGGAAGGGTGAGGGTGATTATATACGCAATCCAGCAGCGGTGTATGTGACTTCCGAGCTGTCCAGTTGTTCTGATAGATATCTTACATATTTCGTCAAGAATTTGATGTTCCTCTGTGTTTCGCTGTCATGAAGTTGTGATATCTCTGAACGTGGTAAGTGATTGAAAATGAGGACAGTTCTTTGCATGGGCGGTTGCCTGTCCAGACATCTTCCAGTTTCCGCATGAAACGTGCGACGAACATGAACTATGTCCAATACCTGATGTAGACACTATGCCAAACACGATTGAAAAACTCCGTAACGTTACAGATGACTTCTATGTTCTGTTTGCCACCATCTGAATAGTCCTTTTGGCCAAGCTGCTTATGCCTGACATATCACATACAAAGCCCCTGCCCGCGAACAAATACAAACTCCAATCAGAACTCGTGGTTCTTCGACCGTTTCCTTCCAATTCTTAAAGTCTAGATCAACATTGTTCCACTTGTAGCTGACTCTCTTATCTCTACACGATAATCGCAGATTTCCTAGAAAGGGCCAATCAGTATGCGGAAAGAACGATAACTGGCGGAATTGTACGAACCTTTCTTTTGGTTCTGAAGTCAGTGTAAAGAGAATTCCAAATCATCCTCGCCGTACAGTCCTCCTCTCCGCTTGTTGTTCGTGTGCAATTAGGCTGTGCCTCAAGACGCTCGTCCTCGGGCATAGGCTTCCAAGGTTTTGGCAGCGGCCAGTCCGAAAAGTGAATTAGCTTAGCCTCGCTATACGCCGCAGCAGGATCCCAGGTTTCAAGCTCTGAACCGAGATAGTGAGCATGGTTGTTATTGCGGAATTCACCGCTCAGAAGGTCGTAGCGACGGTGGGGAAAGATCAAAGCGCTGTCGCCGTAGAGCTGGTTGACGATTTCCATGTCATATTCACCTGACTTCACAGATTGTACTCTTTCCATGATGCGGGAGAATTCTATCTCGGAAGGTTGGATGAGCATAAGCTGTGATGAGAGGATCTTTTCAGGGGATATCCAGTATGCTCTAGGCATAGCCACTGGTGCAGCTGGTAGAAAGAACAGGTCGTCCATGGATTGTAAGAGGACAGAATCTGAGTCGATGGACAGCACGCGGTCATACTGCGTTTGGTTGAAGGCTAGAAGCTTCGTGTAGGAGTCGGCCCAAGTGACTGAAATCGTCAGTGCCGTTGCCAGGATCACTCAAGTGTTTCTTACCATCGCCAGCCCAACGGGTCTGGACAGTAATTGGGACAATTTCAACATTGTACTCATCCCGTGCCTTGTTCAGCAGATAAGCATCGCTTGAGTTCTCCATCTCTGGCTCGAGCATGCTTTCGGGGACCATCATGAGTCGATCAGGTCGACTACCAAGACGCTGCAAAGCCTCGAAGAACATGAGTGAATTGCAAAGGTACTCGCTGTTGGTAACATATTGTGTATATGCAAAGCGTGACCAGTCGATATCAGATAAATGTTGATGCGACAAGGAAGATGCTAATGGAGATGCGAAATCCTGGTATTGGTTGAGAAAGAAGAAGAGGAAGAGGATGGTAAGAGCAGCGAGGGGGGTTAAGCGAGTGCGTTTGGATGCCATGAGAGATGATGCGAAGGAAAAGAGTAGGACTTTGTTGAGTTGAGCTAAAAGAGCGTCATGGTCAGAGGACAGAAGTCCTCAGTTTATTTTATGATTTCAGGTTTCTTTCAAGTTTTTCTCAATGACAAAGAAAGACGAGCAGGTACATATTTGATAGAGCGCCATCCTTCAAGAACAAGGTTTCATCTAAAATACATTTCATTTCTAAATTAAAACAACAGAGCACGCACATGAAAGAGCGATGCAACAGCGCAAAGTACAAAAAAGCCTGTTCATCGCAAAGATCATCCATGTTCATATGCTTGACGTCGTAACCGTCGTTCACCATTAGCGCTTGCAGCGGGACAAAGTACCGATAAGCGCTGGGTTAACCAATCATTTGGTGGTTCATCAGATCATCAAATGCAGATGCTCGCTAATCCACAGGGGCCCCACTACGGTTCAGCGCCCTATCACTGGTGAAGACTAGGCGCTGTGCGGATAAAGAGTTTATGGTTCTTGGGGGTTGTTTCAGGTTGTGCCGTGAAGGGGCGGGATCAGCCGCGTTCTTCAGCTCTTGGACTTTAGAGGCTTGTTGATGTTTATGTTAAATCTTACAGTCTATCAGCGTGGGCTGTACCTTGAGCTCTTATTCAATTCTTATCTCATTCGAATGAAGTATAAATTTGCAGAATATCTGGGCCTTATATACTCTGGATGTCTTTAATGAACCGCAATGCGAGACCTCCCCCGCTGCTACGGCGTTGACCAAGCGCACTGGTTCACAAGATGTAAATATCAGTCACAATGACTCGGATACCCCGGTAGTTGTTGCGGGATAATCTCCCGCATACAAAAGTACAGGCACATACCGGGATATAAAGCCTACCGCTAGCGCTCTTATGCATGTTGGTCGTTCTCTTACACTACCAGGTGGGCCAATGCAAGCTCACCAGCCCGCGATAGGTTCATCAACCGGATAGCCTTCCATAACCCGGCCATGATGTTGGCTGTGCCTTGCAGCAGCACATTTCCACTTCCTGCTCCAACCGCCCACTCTCTTTTGTTCTTGTTTTCTTATGCTTCTCTCTCTTGCTTGTTCTGATCGTGTTGGTTCTAACCACCTTTCAGTTGCTTTCCGTCTTACTCCACGAACCAACACGATTCTCTCGCTACGCCGCGGGCCATAGACCATGGCCTGGACACTCCTCTTTTTCTTCACTTTCACATACGCTATCCGCACTCCGAGAGAAGTCGAATGGTCTAAAGAAAGTTACGGACCAGATGGGCCCTGGAATGCTGCGAAAGTTCAGATTGGATCGAAAGATCAATCTATAGCGCTTTTTCCTGGGGGTACTTGGGAGACGTGGCTGATCAGCGATGATTACTGTGAAGGCGAAACGTGCTTTGCTTCTAAAGCAGGGACTTATAATAAGAACACGGGGTATCGGAATGAGAGGAATCGTTCGGTTGAGCTGAATGATTTCATGCAAGGTATTGAACTCAAGGGCGATGCAGGAGTTCGGTACAGAGATGATATCATCATCAATGGCGTCAATGTCGCTAATGCCAGCATCGCTATTCTGGACGATGCGAAGATTAAATATCCGGATGGTAAAGCGGTGCCCTTATCCTTGGGATGTCTAAGCGTAGGCGCCCCAAACGCCGTCAACCAATCTTTCGAACAATCTGATAAAAAGTCTGCTTTCAATTCGAGCCTTCTGTCTGGATTTCTATGGGATAGAGACTTGACATCCGCGAACAGCTTTGGCATGCACATTGGGTCACCTGATCCTTGGATTCCTGGGTCTCTTGTGTTTGGTGGTTATGACAGGGCCCGTGTTATCGGAAACGTGCTCATTACACCGGGAAGTCCTAGAGATGGAGGCATTGAACTTCATGATATCGCTATTGAGGGTTTTGGGAAGAACCCGCCAAAGGCGAAGGAGGGTCTTCTCGCAAAGGGGAATTCCACGTTGAGCAAGGGTCTTAACGTTACGATCGATGGTTGTTCACCATATTTGACCCTTCCAAAGTCAACTTGCGACAGTATCGCCGAACATCTTCCTGTCACTTTTAATAAAGACATTGGTCTTTATTTATGGGACACAGAGTCGGAAGACTACGAAAGAATAGTCAACTCGGCTACAGCTCTATCGTTCGCCTTCTCCGACGGAGACATAGCTGATGTAACCAAGATTCGTGTTCCGCTCATGCATCTCAACCTCACACTCTCCGAACCCATCGTCGACAGTCCAGTTCCCTACTTTCCTTGTCATGTCAACGACAACGGGCGATATGTTCTCGGGCGCGCTTTTCTTCAGGATGCATTTCTCGGCGCAAATTGGAGCCCTGATGTTAATAGATGGTGGTTAGCTCAAGCACCAGGTCCAAGACTTCAAGGCGCTCGAGACATCCAAGCAAGCGGATCATCTGACATGAGCGCTGGGAGCAGTGACGGTCAGTTTGAGACGAATGCTTGGGAGGTGTCGTGGGCTAGTGTGTGGGACGATGAAGCAGCACCATTAAGCGCCCCAAGCAAAAAAGCTCCAAAGCCAGAAAAAGAGGAAGATGAAAAGAAAGCTTTCATGCCGACAGCGTCGCAGGTTGGAATGGGGATTGGTTTTGGCTCTGCGTTTGGACTTGTCCTTCTTGGCGTTGGTATTTTCATCTGGCGACGTAAACGCAGAAGTCATCCACCGAAACTCACGATGAAGAAGAAGCCATTCGATGGGTTTTCTATAGATTGGCCGCCGAGTGATCTTCCACCGCAGGAGATGCATGTTCCTAGGCATAAGCTGCCGCCGTATGAGATGTCGGCGGATGAGAGGCGGATATACGAGATGCATGCTCATCATGTACAGCAGAAGAGGCCGCTGATAGAGAGATATGAGTTGCCTTAAGTTTAACCGTCGTGGAAAAGAAAATTGATTTGGTCTTCTGGGTATTAATAACTATGTTAGAATAGATAATCATTTATGAGATTGAACTGTTGTGTTTTTGTCGTTCTGATGTAATTAACCATGATCGAGCACTTGACCCAAAACTTGATTTACACTTCCATTTCGGCCTTTCGTCTCCTGAATCTCATGAAACATACGTTTCCATCCTATATAGCCAGCCTAAAGTTTAGCCTTATGGCCAGCATGTAGTCATGGAGCAATCCTATATAGCGTGGGTTTTTAATGAACCTAACGGCGGGCTGCTGATAGCATCGTGAACTTAAAGCGTCCTACAAGTTTTGAAGTTTGGACGGTCATAAATTGAAACATGACCAGGGTAGCCAACTTAAAGACCAAGCTTAAACAAGAAGGTGTGCCTCGGGATCTTTTGCGAATGGATGATAAGAACTCATGGTTACAGTTACATCCGCGTATGTTACAATCAAGTAACGTCCCCGCACTTGTTGCGGAGTCAAGACCAGATCTCACCATGATCGACAAAGAGGAGAAGTGATCAGTACGACACCACTATTGAATTATAATGGGAGTCAAGAACTTATACTCTGCATCTTGACATTTTGCAAAGTGGCGTCATGTTGAAGGAACATCTGGTGGCAGGCATTCTGCTTGCTAATCCTTTTCTAAGTGTAGCACAAGACCTGATACCTCCGATTCTTGAGACGGCTGATTCTTTTGTGGAAGAGACTTGGTCTGTTGATTCAAGCCCGAAGATCATATACATCGACGATGAATTTGCGTCTGTGTCGGATAAAGATGGCCTCACGTTGATTCCGCCTACCGCACACGAGTTCGCGACCACCTTTCAAAATGATCTCGCCAAGATTACAGGATCCAACTGGACACTAAAGCGTGTCGATGAACTTCCTGCCAATGCCAGCGGAATCTCCCTGGGTTCATATACCGGAGAATCTTCTGATATCACATACGAGAACGGAAACCCGACATCAGAAGGCTACGAAATCATCATCAACTCCCATCGCGTTTTCATCGGTGGATCAGGCGCTCGAGGAATGTGGTGGGGAACCAGAACATTTCTTCAACTTCTCCTCGCTGGCAAAGGGACGATTACGAGTACCCTTGGTCGAGATGCACCGGCTTATGCCACAAGAGGATATATGCTTGATGCAGGGAGAAAGTGGTACTCGAAGGATTTCCTGAAGGAGCTTTGCAGCTATGCTTCGTTCTTCAAGATGAATGAGTTTCATTATCATCTTAGTGATAACTATCCGCTGAATCGTGGCAAGAATGAGAGTTGGAGGGATGTGTATTCACATTTTTCGCTGCTTCCGGAGGATAAATCCCTGAGAGGTATTCTTCATGGACGAGAGAACGAAACGTTGTCGAGAGATGACTTCATGGAACTTCAGAGTCACTGTACTTCTCGAGGAGTAACGGTCATTCCAGAGATTGAGGCACCAGGTCACTCTCTGTATCTCACCAAGTGGAAACCGGAGCTTGCCCTGGCTAAGAAGGACTTGTTGAATTTGACACATCCTGACACCTTGCGAACGGTGCAGAGTATCTGGAAGGAATTTCTACCGTGGTTCGAAACGAAGGAAGTCCATATTGGTGCTGATGAGTACGACGCTGAACTTGCAGATGACTACATCACCTTCGTCAACAAGATGAGCCGTTTCATCAACTCCACGGCCAACAAGCGAAGTCGAATCTGGGGCACACACGAACCCTCAAAACGAAACCAGACCATCGATAAAAACGTCATCATTCAGCACTGGCAGTACGGTCAATCAGATCCCATTCAGCTCGTCAAAGATGGCTGCGACGTGATTAACTCAGAAGACTGGTGGGCCTACACAAGTCTCAAAAACGACCACATGCCCATTCTTCCAGCGCGGTACCCACAGTTCTTTAACGAGAGTCGTGTTTTCAACTTTGCGGATAGGGTTGAGTGGCAGTGGACGCCTGCTGCTTTTAACCCCGTGAATACGAGTCTGCAGCTCAAGAGTGATGAGGAGAGATTGAGGGGTGCTACGTTGGCTGCGTGGAACGATAACGGCCCTGATGCGACTACTCAACTTGAAGCGTATTACTCTATGCGGAGGGGTATAGCTGTTGTAGGAGCGCGGGCGTGGAGTGGAAGTCGGGGACCGAGGTTGTTGGAGGAGACGAGTGATACTAGTGTTGACTTTTACTCTCCTCGGGCTCCGGATCAGAATCTCGATAGGGTACTATCTCTTGAGGGTAATGATACGCTGGTATCATGGACACGCTCAGATGCTGATGTAAAGGAAGTTCATCTTGGTCATGGTAGCAAGGGAATGAACTACACCCTCACACTCTCCATCACTAGTCCTTTTACCCTCTCCGGCCCTGATAACACTCTATCCCTCGATAAGGAAGGAAATCTTGTCTTCACCGCTGATGGATGGGAGTATCCCCTTCGCAAGGTTACCAAAGATGACGCCCTAGATCTTGACCCCGGAGCTCCAGGTCGTATCTGGGTGAACACCTCATCCACGCACAAACCTGTCAAGGTCTCTACTCCTGTTAATATCACTTTGGTGACGGATGTTCTCCATGGAACGGTTGTCTTCGTCGATAGTGAAGTGGTAGGAAGATTTGAGGTCTTTGTGTATGGCGGGAGGAATACGCAGTTTAGTTGGAGTCAGATGGCGTTTGTTGCACCGCTGGATAGGATTGAGGGAGGTTTGGAGCGTCTTATCTTGACTGGATCTTCCAACTTTATGGGAGCAAGTGGGACAGGTGGGAAAAAGCCTGCTGACGTTCCTCAGGGAAGTAGTGCTGCTCGATGCTTCGCCTCGTCCGCGTTTATCACGTTAGGGTTAGTCGTTGGGGGGTTGTTGTTCATCTTCTCGTAAGCTACCAACTGGTCGGTTAGTTTCTCGTCTATAGTGTAGGTAAGGTTCGAAAAGGATTGAGTCGATTCGGTCTGGGTCTTGGAGTGGACACGAGTGACGAGGGCTATATATTTGGCAAGTCTTCAGGTAAATCAAGCAGCAGTCATTCAAGAAACTTACAACTCATCTCTCCGACTTGGAATCTAGAATCTATTGAGCTGAAAAGCTTTGCGCGCGAATAGTGGAATGTCAAGGCATTCATGACTTGGTCAATGTCCTGGTTCAAGCACATATTATGCAAGTCTTGGCGACTCCCAATCCTACCAGTCGCAACCCTCAGTATATTAGAAGTCCAACAGGCCACTCCAGCTCTACGACTTTCATCAATTAGGAAGCCTGCAGGACAAGTTGCCGCCCCACAATTACAAACGCCGACTTCAGCGTCATGAAAAGGCAAGAATAGCGAGGTCAGGAACATGGGTGGTAAACTCGGGGAGTACACCATCTCGAACATTAACGAGTATTCCGGCCCGAGAAAAGTAATCGTGTCTCGAAATGAACTTAATTCATAGAATGATCAGGCCGCAAAACCAGTCCGACATATGAATGTAATAGAGAATGGTGTTGGCGAAGCATATAAAGGATCTGGGGACTGGTAGACAGTCTGTATGGGTTGCAGCTGGACGACTCAAATGTGCCACGGGCGAGTGTCGGGCTTGGAATACTGGTGCTAGAGATTACGGACATCTGGAAGAATCTTGGCACGTACGAATACACCATGATCTTAGTCAAGCGGAATAAGACTGCAGCGCTTCTAGTGACCGATGCAAATTATATCCTAGCTGAGACCCTTTTGATTCATCTAAATTAGCAAGCTGACGAGCTCATAATAGGAACGGCTTTGTGAACACGACGACGTTGCATCTGCACCGTCGGATTTTCAATGTATTTTTCTTTTCTTTCATTATTCGAGTACCACTAAACATGACTGTTTCCCTCTCTTGTGTTTGGAGGCTCCATGTTTTGACTCGAAGGTATCCGCCCTCGCGATCATGAACTTTCTCCATAGAATTCCTACAAGGAACTCTCCAAGACTGTCCTATTGATGATCATACACAAGCAGCTCTGCCACCCAAAATATTTACCTTGTAACCAGTTGAGAAGATTTGTTCAATGTGCTGTTCTTCACAAACCTGTCCGCTGTACTCAGAGACGACATTGTTTAGGCTCATGACTTGTTCCAGCGTAGTTACTAATAAGAAAAGGATCTAGACCTTTTCTTCATCACAGCTTTGACTTGGGCTTGGTGACGGCTCCAACACACTTGATCTCAATATTGGCGTTCATCGGAAGACTCTTGACAGCAACGCATCTACAGCAATCAGCATCCATATTCCAAAGTTTTCTCTTCCTAATTGACTTACGTTCTAGCAGGCTTGATATCACCCCAATATTCAGCATAGACCTCATTCATCTTGGCGTAGTACTTCATATCAGACAAGTAGATGTTGACTTCAATCACATCATTGAGGCTCGAGCCAGCCTCGTCAAGAATGGCGCCGAGGTTGGAAATAATCTGGCGCTGAGAGGTCTCAATCAGTAATTGATTCGAGTTTTAAGAGAGGAATTGACTCACTGTGTGAGCCTCGATGTCGCCGTCAATCATCTTGCCCGTCTTGGGGTCCATTGCGACGCCGCCGGATGTGAAGACGAAGCCATTGGCGATGATGGCCTGATTCATCAGGCTTTGTGGCACGGCGGGGGCCTTCTTTGTAGAGATTGTTGTTCTTGTCATTTTGGGTGGATTGGCTCTTTGCCTTTTGTTGATTGTTGGATGATGATGAGTGAGCGAAATGTCAAGATGAGGGCGATGGCGGGGTGTAGATCTGTCATCCGAAGACCATGGATATCCGACTAGAGCCGATAAGTCTTTGCCAGCGCTATCATCAACAAGCGATATGCAGATGAGATGCTTCAAGGAATCATATGCTATTGAGCATTGCGCAGACTTGTCACAAGAATGTTATATACATTTTATAGAATGGCCTAGACGGCGTTGTGAGTGTAACACTTACTCCCTAATCAGGCAGTTTTGGCACTTGGCCGAGATCGGACTCGCAACCATGAACTGCCTGACACTCTTCCATTGATAAGACATGCGACATTAGTGTGTTATTATTTAAAAGTCAAAGCTGTGATGAAGAATCCTGGACCTCATGTAATCTGATAATGGTTGAATAAACAATACCGATGTGATTTAGAGGCTTCCTAAGCATATTTATTGCTGAACTCATATATCTATTATAGGCTTCTGTCACAGTAATTACAGTGCATGCGTAGTACCTAGCCACTAACGTCGGATACAGGGAAACCAGCCACCCCTAGAAACCGGCCACCTGCTTTATTACCTAACCACCTAATCAATAATATCTTAAAAAATTTATAACTCTATCAGTTTTAATTATATAAACTTATAAATAATATTAATGGATTGAAGGAAGAAGGTTGACTTAGCTACTGAGAGGTAACTAGTATTTATACTGCTTAGTTAAGGCAGGAATCACGTCATTGAGGCAGATAAACCTTATCTGATATTGACTTCTATTATGATGGCCTGCTATAGAGGTCTTACTGTTCAAGTTATTAATAAAAAGGATAAAAAGCTAGATAGCCTCTTATAAGGTGAAAAGTAGAGGGGGGGGAAAATATTAATTAATTTAAAATAATAAAATTTACTAAAAAAAATATAAGTACTACTTTTTAAATAGTTTTAAAAGGAGTTTCTATAAATAAAGCTATAATAACTTATAGTATAAACTATTTAATATTTTAAGACTGTATTAAAGATATTATAATATTAAAATAAGTTTATAAAGCTAATTAAAAGCTTTTAGCTATTTAAAAAAAAAAGTTTAAGCTAACTTTAGGTATTCTATATTACATTAATAAGTTTAATACTTTATAAACTAAGTTATAATCTATAATAGCTTTCTAAAAGGCATCAAAAAATATTAATTATAGTCTTTTATAAATAGAAATAAAGAAGTAAAGACTTTATTAAGTAAGTATATAGATTTTAAGCATTATAATAAAGCTTTTATTAAACTTATTATAACTTTTTTTATATTATTATTAATATTAGCAGTTTAAATACTTAAGTAGAAAAATAGATATAATATTAATAAAGTTAAAATAATAAAAAGAATAAAATTAAATAATTTATTTCTTAAGTTTAAGGATAAGAAGTTAATACTTATTTAACAGCTTAATTTAAGGTCTTAAATTATAATTTTTAAGTATATTTTAATAATAAAGAAAGTCTTAAGACCTTTAGTAATCTTTAAAGGGAAAATATTTTAATAATAGTATTTTCTAAAGACTTTTTATTTAAATATTATAATAATAATATATTTATACTTTTCTTTTTAATATACTTTTTTTATATTTTTTAGCTATTAAATATTACAGTCTTTAAATTATTAAAAAGAGTATATAGAAAATTCCTCTTAAATTTTACTTTTATTATAGATTTAAATTATATTAATAAGATTCCCTTTTTATATATTTAAAATAAAACTTAAAAAAAAGCTATTATAAAGTTAAATACCTTAGCTAACTAGAAAGTAATTAGATATAGCCAGTTAATTTAATAAAGATCTTAATAAACCTAATAGTTATTTAAACTTCTAAAATATTAACTTTTATTATTATAGCTATTTCTTTAGCTAAAAAAAAGAATTTCTATCTTTTAATAATATCTTAATTATCTATATAGTTTTATTAAGCCCTTTAAGCTATTTTAATTATTATTTCTAAAGACTTTATTATTAAACTGCTTTTTTATAAAATTAGCAGTTAATTAAATAGTTATAACTTTAAGATTAAATACTAAAGAAGAGAAATTATAATAATATAATTAAAAAAAAAGAAATATTTATTAAAAAAAAAGTTATATATAATAAAAATATTAAGTTTATAAAGGTTTTAATAATTTTAAAAGCTTATAAATAAATATAAAAAGTATTATAGCTATAAAGAATATTATATTATATTAAAAAATTAAAACTTAAAAATTTTAATATTTAGTTTTATTTAAATATTTATTAATAAAATTTTTATTTAATATAAAAAATATAGTGATATGTTTTTAATTAAGTTATAATTGCAATCTCATTTTTAGTGTTTTATTGAGGGTGGCTGGTTTCTGGGGGTGGCCGGTTTCCCTGTATCCGACGTTACCTCAGCTAAGGCTATCTAAAGTGACGAAAATACTTAGGTAAACTTAGTGTATATTTAGTGGGCATTAAACTGTGTATTTTTGGCACCTAGCCTCGAGCCGCTCTCCGCATCTCATCATCATACAACAAAGGAGACTTCAAACCATCGCGTTTCATCAAATGTACCATCTCCCCCGAGACAATCAAATCATTTACCAATTAGCTAAAGCACTGAAAAACACTCAATCTCAAGACTCTGCGTAACCAGACCGCCAAGATGTCGCGATTAGCTTCACGGCGCCTCATTCATCTCCGCCCAGCACAAAGACACGCCTTCTCAACAACATCCCCACGACATCTCATGAGCCTAACAGGCTTCTCAGACAACCAACTAACAGTCCGCGACGCCATCAGCAAGATATGCGCTGAATTTCCCAACACATACTGGCAATCTCACGATCAAGATGAACAAGACCCAAAGGAGTTCCACGCAGCTCTTGCAAAAGCTGGTTGGCTTGGTATTGCACTTCCAGAATCCCTGGGGGGCTCAGATTTGGGAATTTCAGAGGCCACGATGATGATGCAGACAATTGCGGAGTCAGGTGCCGGAATGGCTGGGGCGCAGAGCATTCATGCTAATGTCTACGCGACGCAACCTCTTGCCAAGTTTGGGTCGAGAGAGCAATTGGAGGATACTATTCCGAAGATTGTGTCGGGGGAGTATAGAGTGTGCTTTGGAGTTACTGAACCGAACGCTGGACTTGATACACTCCGTTTAGAGACGGCAGCGAAAGAGAACTCTGACGGTTCATTCAGCGTTACGGGTCAGAAGATTTGGATAACCTGTGCACAAGTAGCGTCCAAAATGATCCTCCTCGCACGAACGACACCACTAGACAAAGTCAAGAAGCCAAGCGCAGGTCTCTCCCTGTTCTGTATTGACCTCGATCGGAATCAGCCAGGTCTCGAAATGCGCCGGATCAAGAAAATGGGCGGTCGAGCCGTCGACGCTAATGAAGTATTCTTCGACAACTATACCATCCCTGCCTCTTCCCTCATCGGCGAAAAAGACAAAGGTTTCAAAATGATTCTCCACGGAATGAACGCCGAGCGCTGCCTCCTAGCCGGTGAAGCCCTCGGTCTCGGCTACGCAGCCCTCTCAAAAGCAGCATCCTACGCACGAACTCGCGTTGTGTTTAAACGACAAATTGGGATGAATCAAGCGATTGCTCATCCGTTGGCAGATGCGTACATGAAGCTTGAAGCGGCCAAACTAGCGACGTATCATGCGGCGAGGCTATATGATGAGAGTGGTACTGCTGGACAGGATGAGATTGGGATTGCGGCGAATAGTGCAAAGTACATGGCTGCTGAAGCGGCGTTTACGGCGTGTGAGAGGGCGGTGTTGACGCATGGGGGGATGGGGTATGCGGTGGAGTATGATGTTGAGAGGTGGTTTAGGGAGTGTCTTGTTCCGAGGATTGCGCCGGTTAGTAGGGAGATGATATTGAACTATATCAGTGAGAAGGTTCTTGAGTTGCCGAGGAGTTATTGACGAGGGTACTTAACTCCTTGTTGTTGGTCGATATGGCTGAGGGATGTATGGAGATCAAGTGTCATGAGGTTAAAGACTTTTACTATTTCCAACATCTAAATACCCTCTATATTACACAAAATCACACATCTAAGCCTCAATTTTCGACTTAACCCACTTCTCCAGACCGCCCTTGGCAATAATCTCCTGCACATTAGCAGGCAACTCCCCAACCTTCTGCTCCCACTGCTTCCCATCCTTCTCCGTGACAACGACCTTGGACCTTCGAACATCCCAGACAAACTTCCACCCCGTACGGCGAGTCAGCGGCTTCTCGGTATCGTTCTTGTAAGTCTCGCGAAGACGCTCAACGAGACGGGGCACTTCGACGCCCATGAGAGCGTTGTTGATGCTGTTGCGGCTGAAGATGTTGCCGAAGCTGCCAGAGACAACGAGGGGGATCTTCTTGGCGAGGATGGCGGTGGCGGCTTGTTCACGCGAGGAGCCGCAGCCGAAGTTGAAACCGGTGACGAGAATGTCGCCGGGTTGAGCGATTTTGCCGAATTCGGTGTCGTAGTTCTCCATGCAGACTTCGGCCATTTTCTCTGGTGAGATGTTGTCCTGGTATGTGTACTTGCCTATCGAGTCGTTAGTTGAGTATTTAGTGATGAGAATGGCTTGACGTACCGGGATAGATGCCATCGGTGTTGATGTTATCGCTGTCGCAGAAGACAATCTCACCCTCGACCTTTTCAGGGAAACCGGGGAGGATCTCAGTCAGGGACTCCTCCTCGGACGCAGCAGGGCTAGCTTCCTTAGCGGCACCCTCTGACTTCTCAGCAGCGGCGATCAAAGCATCAGCCTCGTTGATGATCTTGTCGAGAGCATCCTCAATGGACAGAGCCTTGTCAGCAACAAAGTCACCGCTTCCCTCGCCAATGATGACCTTCTCAACACCCTCGGGTTTCTGGTACCAGCCAGGACCAGCGATCTTGCCTTGGAGAGCACTGGCAGCGACGATCTCAGGGCTAGAGAGGTATGCCTTGGCTGATGTGGAACCCATGCGTCCCTGGATTAATGTTAACTTCAGGCCATAGTTCAATGTAATGATAGCTTACCTTGAAGTTACGGTTACTGGCACTGATACCGACCTCACCAGGCTCAAGAAGACCGGTTCCCAAGCCGATACATTGTCCACACCCTGACATCATAGGAATTGCGCCAGCTTCAACCAGAACCTGCCAGTCTCCAGCCTCCTCGGCAATCTGTTGCTCAGGGATGGAAGCTGCAGAGATGTAGAACTCGACACCTGGAGCAACCTTGGCAGGCTTACCCTCCTTAGCAGCCTCACGGAAGACACGAGCAGCAGCAGCGATATCAGAAGCTCTCGAGTTGGTGCAGGATACCAGGTAAGCCTTGTTGACGGGGATGTTCTCAGCCTCAAGTTTGTTCAGCGGGGTGGCGACCTTGACGGAGTTGGGTCCTGAGACGATTGGTGACAGAGTAGATAGGTTGAGGTACAGCTCCTTGGCATATGTAGCACCGGGGTCAGCAGACATTCTGTTTTGCTCGAGCTCGTCGACTCGCTTGTGGTTGATGCGATCCTTTGAAGAACCGTTGAACATGGCGTTGGTGGTGGCCTTGCCGCGGTACCATGAGATGAGCATGTCATCAACAGGGAAGACACCAGCGAGGGCACCCCACTCCGTTGTCATGTTGCTGATGGTCAGGCGGTCGTCGATGGGGAGACTCTCACCACCGGCAAACTCGACGGCATGGTTCAATACTTGGTCATCGCGGAAGAGGCCGCAAAGAGCGATAATGACATCCTTACCGGTAACGCCCGCGGGTAGGATGCCGGTGAAAGTGACCTTAGCAACGGGGGGGACCTGCCACCAGGTTTGTCCGGTAGCCCAGATGGAGGCTGCGTCTGTACGAACGACAGCCGTTCCTAGACAACCAATTCCACCGTACATGTTGCTATGGCTGTCACTCGCCACGGAAACCGTTTCTGGCCAGGCGTATCCTATCCGTGCGTTAGTAACCAGTTTCTCACGCCAGGTCAGTCCTTTCTTACCCTCCTCCACCATAATCTGGTGTCCGATTCCCCTCCCGGCAGGATAGTTCGTAATCTCATGCTTCTCGGCGAACTCATGAATTAAAGAGTACTTTCGGAGGTTGTTCTCTGACTTATTCGACACATCATGATCTAACGTGAACACTTTTGAGGGGTTAGCGGGGCCATTACCACCGCAAGACGTACCCCATGGTAAGAGGTAGATAGATATCTCCAAGGTAGATATCATCTTCAGTCCAGGAGACACAACCACTCACCAAGTTGGCGATTATCATGTATCTTAGAAGCACCAAGCGATGCGTATTTTGTAGCAATAGGCCAGGTATTGTCGTGACTCATGCAATGCTGCGGTTTAAGAGTAATATAGTCTCCAGCCTTGATCTTCTTGCCGGGAGCGAGGCCAACGGCGTATTTCTGGGCGATTTTCTCCACGAGAGTCTGGGGGTTCTCCACCAAAGGCGTTCGCTGGTACTGGAAAGCTGAAGGAGCCGGAGTAGGAGAATTCTCGAGTTGTGAGTGAAAAGCATACTGTCGTCGGGAACTCGGCGATGTGTAGGCGCGGCATTGTGTGGCGATGGCGAGGGATCGAGAGCGGGATGTCAAGGTTCGAGATTGGAGTCGCGCAACGGCGACAGCATTGAGAGCGACTGCCCTCCTCTTAAAAGCATTATCAGTATAGGTTCTAGAAGATTGAAGGGAGTGGTCAAGAGCTTGGAGGGAGTGGCGGTCCCATGATGGCTAGTCATCGCAGCCAGGCTCAGAGAGGATATACTTACAAAGGCAACCATTGCGAAAGTTTAATCAGAAACCAAGAACAAATGTCATACCAGAAAGTCAATTCTGGATCGAGACAGCGACAGTGTCGGGTGGATGGAAGGAGGGCGAGTTTTAGGTTGGGGATAGCTTCATGTTTCTTTTTTGCGAAGCCGGCCTCGGAGATGGGTCACAAAAATTTCCTGGGGAAATCTGAGCGGAATAATAATGGAGACGATGTGATTGGTCGGAGATTGAATCCCCTAGTACCTGGAAGTTGACCGCCTGCCGAAAGTGGAGCCGGAGCTTGACGTCTCGCAAGAGACTCAAGATGTTGATGTTGACAACTGCTGGAAACAGAAGACAATTTGAAGACGAAATCTGTGTTTTTTATTAAAGAGAATTATATTGGCTCTTATTCTACCAGCCATTTTAGATTAATTCACCAAAGGAGCTCATGACTGCATCGTCCCTCTGGCCACTCCGTCACATGTCTGTATGAAGACTCCAAGCTTCACACTCCGGACAGTAACTATTGGAACAGCCAAGCGTTAATTGCAAATAAATGATCCTTGTTCAAATCTCGAGCAAAAAGTCTTGGCTTTTAACTGAGATATCGGCAACTTGAGCAATTGGCCGATCAACAACTGTATATCTATTCACGGTTCCCCCTCCAAGCTTCACCCCGCATCACTTACACATGCCATCATGTCCCGCTTCAGCAATCTCAAAGCCACTGCCTCAGACGCAGCGTCTCGCCTGCTAGAAACATTCTCCGGTAAATCAATCATCCGTCGTCAAATATTCGATGCAAATCAACTCCAAAAACTAGCTCTCACGCTCAATCGCCCAACACTCAACGGCCAAGACGTATCTGAAGAACCGCCAATTGAAGGAACACCCATACCACCAGGTTATCATCTCGTATACTTCACCCCCAACGGCACAGAAGCTGAATTAGGCGCTGATGGAAGCGATACCACGTATAATGCCTCTAAGCCGTTTACGAGGAGGATGTGGGCGGGCGGTAAGATGACCTGGGCTAGTGACGTGTCGCTTCGGGTAGGTGATCAGGTTGAAGAGAGGACGAGGTTGGTGAGTGCGACACCGAAGAAGAGTCGCTCGGCCGGGGAGATGGTTCTTGTGGAGGTTGAGAAGGAGTTTTGGGGGCCGAAGGGTTTGGCGTTGACGGATCGGAGGTCGTGGGTGTTTAGACCTGAGTTTCATCCGAATGCTGTAAATGAGGTGCCGAAGCCGCTTGAGGATCTTGTCCGTGGGCCGTCACTTATCAGAGACTTGGATACCAAGAGTGAAGGTGTGTGAACATGGTCAGCCTCGGATGTTGATTGACTGACAGAGCCCAGGCTATCCCATAAGAGAACTCCGCTGGTCGCCAGTCGGCCTCTTCAGATTCTCAGCACTGACGTTCAACGGACACATGATACACTACAACCAAGACTGGACTCGTAACGTTGAGAGTCACCCAGCGGAAGTCGTTCACGGACCTCTCAACCTCATCAATCTGTTGGATTACTGGCGAGACATCCATGGCAATGGCGAAAGCCCAAGAGGAATCACATATAGAGCTATGTCACCTTTGTATGCTGGTCAGACGTACAATGTACGGACCTCGGCGACAAAAGAGGTTGAAGGTCAAAAGACTTGGGATGTTCTTGTTGACAAGGATGGGACGGTTTGTATGAAGAGCGAGATTACGGCGTAGAGTATGGTCCGCACATTGCAGACACAACCGGATGTTGAAGCACGGCCCCAGGTTCAAAAAAACAGATCTCTCCTTGTGGCCAGCTTATGACATTTGGGCGGAAATTTTGCTCTTAACCTTAAGCGCTGTGATGATGTACTCATAAGTTGGGAATGGCTTGGATCATAGACACAGTACTTATCTAGGTCTCCTCACTTCATAAATCGCACGACAGAAACACATACATGCGACATAGTAAATATCTGCATTAGTCCAACTCTACAAAAGCGCCAACCATGCAGAACAGTGTCCATTCCTCCGTCTAAACCCAATCGCTCTAGCATACAAATGAACTCTCTACTCTACTCTAACACAACAACTTTTTAGACAAGCAGCATGCGCGAAGGATCCTCAATGTACTTCTTGACAGTGTTCAAGAAGGTGACAGCCTCTCTGCCGTCAATGAGACGGTGGTCGTAGGTCAAGCTGATGTACATCATCTGCCAACAATTAGCTTGGAACAATATGCCAGAGGGTGGACTTACAGGTCGGATGACGGCCTCGCCCTTGATGGCGACGACTTCTTGACGGATGCCGTTCATGTTGAACACAGCAGCCTGGGGGTAGTTGATAACGGGAGTTCCGAACATGGAGCCGAAGATACCGGGGTTGCTGATGGAGAAGCTTCCGCCCTCCATGTCCTCCATAGTAAGCTTTCCATCACGGGCCTACAACAGTCAGTATCATCTCTCCCTCTCAATTCTGGCAAACTTACCTTCTTAGCAGCACTGGCAACCTCCCTCTCCAACTCAACAATACTCAACTCATGCGTATTTCTCAAAACAGGCGTAACCAAGCCCTTAGGCGCCGAAACAGCAATACTAACATCGACATAATCGCGATACGTGATGATCTCCTTCTCTGTGTCAATCATAGCGTTGATTTGGGGAACTTTTTGCGCGGCGAGTGTAGTAGCTTTTGTGAAAGCGCCCATGTAACCCAGTCGGACGCCGTGCTCTTCAGCGACTTCTTCCTTGTACTTGGCGCGCCAGGCGATTATGTTTGTCATGTCTACTTCTTGGATGGTTGTTAGGGATGCGCAGGTGTTTTGGGATTGTTTGAGGCGGGCGGCGATGGTCTTGCGCATGCGTGTCATTTTCTCCTACAAGACTGTGAGCTTGGAGTAGGAATGTTATGGTTAAGGGGACTTACGACTCGTTCGCCGCGGGAGGGACCGCTTGATGAACCTTGAGCGGGAGGTGTAGGCTTGGATTCCTTGGGCGCAGGCTTCGACTCAGCAGGCTTTGAAGGCTTGGGAGCTTCAGCAGCAGGCTTTGACTCCTCCTTCTTAGGCTCCTCCTTAGGTTTTTGCTCCTCGCCCTCGCTCTTCTTAACAGAACCGGCATCCTCGCCCGTCACGATACGCGCGAGATCCTGTCCAACAACAACGGTATCGCCCTCCTCAGCAAAGTACTCAGCGATAGAACCAGGCTCGCTAGCATTGACGAGAACATCGATCTTGTCCGTCTCAATACTAGCAATCTCCTCGTCCTGCTCAACCGCCTCTCCGATCTTCTTGGGCAAGCTAGCCAACGTTCCTTCGGTGATGGACTCAGCCATTGGTGGTACAGAGACGATATACGAGCCATTGAAGATACTGGAGTTGCTGAACAGTCGGCGTTGGGGATCGCGCTGGCAGAGGATGGCGCTGTGTGTGAGGCTAGCGACGGGTTGGGCTCGGGAGATGGCGACGCGTGATAGGCCGGAGAGGCCTGTTGCGGCCTTCATGCGCATGAATGAAGCCATTGTGAGGGTTTGGGGGGAATTGAAGGTGGAAAGAATGGGTAATGATGGGATCGTGGGGAAAGAAAACAAGTTCTGAATTAAGCGGGCCGAGCTTTGAGGGTATCGCACGGACTTGCAGTACCTTTGGAGATGTTTACACGGACAAAAGGGGATGGATCAATATTTACGGGACAATATAGCTAGAATTGTCATTTAGATGTTTAGCTATTTTGCTAATTCAGGTTGTGTTGTTGAGTCACAGTTATTGAAACCAAATGAACGTTTTGCAATACGTCACTTCAGGTGAGGTCCAATTCGACATCAGTAATTTACATAGTACAAGCACTCACCTTGAACTGCAAAAGCTTAGAGGTGACTCGGTGAGTGGCCTCTCTCCGTAAACTTCCCTCCCGCGGGACAAACGGAAACACCCGGACGGTTACCGGACATTGAAGCCCGACGATGAAGTCGGGATGACTTAACTTTCCAACCACTCAGTGGAAGACATTGACGATCCAGAAGCCCAAATCCTTCCATCGGCTTAACAATTACGACGCCGAAAGCTCACGACCAAAATAGTTTTGCGATTCATATAATTCCTCATTTTGGATGATGGGCTCCGTACTTTGCGGAGCAAGGTGAGTTAGCTGCGGCAATGTTCGGCATAAAGACTTCACGTCACTTTATGCCTTAGGCATGAAGATTCGAACTCGTGATATTTAAATCCCCGACGCCCATGGTTCTAATGCCCTGGCCTGAGTCTGGCTAATTCCGTGGAAGCGAATGCAACTGGAATGCTGAAAAGGTTGAGGCTGGCGGGCTAGTACCATTGTGCTGGTACAGAACCCAAATTCGACCGCGCATTGAAGCGGGACGCAGATGACACATCATACGACACAATGGACGTTTTGCTTAACAATCAAGGTTCAGTTGGTATTTATCCAGTGGTATCTAAAGGGAAAAAAGAACTCAGCCTCGCTGATATCATATCCAAAACGCCAAGGGTCGCCGCCCTGTTTCATACACTATCATCACGCCGTGGTACAGAAACAGCCATCTCTTCGCCAACACGGATCCCCGTCTCGCTGCTCTCATAGTCCTTCGCAGATGTATATTTTCTGAAAGGGCTTGATATTGTGGTCTGTGTACCGTGTGGCCATTCGCCTATGTCGTATATATCTGGTGGGTTGGTGGATAGTTCATGGGTTGAGCTACCGCCGTCGTTTTCGCGCGATCGGGTCTTGCATACGCTGGTGAGGCGGATGCCGTTGCTGAATGGCGCGCTGAAGGGGGTGCTGATTTGGGTTGATTGGCCGCCGCTGTTGGAGGAGAGGAATGATCCGGGGAGGATTTTGCGTGCGACTGGTCGAAGCATGGGGAGACAGGCTGAGAAAAGTCAGTACAGGGTCAAACTGGCAGTGTTCAACATGGACATACCAGCAATCACGGCAAAATTGCACTCGGCGATTGACCAAGCATAGTGCTGTCCCATTTGTAACGTCATCTCCTTCGAATCCGACTTGAACTTGAATGACTCAATGAGGACAAAAATGGAAGCCAAACAGGTCATTGCACCAAACGCAAACAACGCAATGACAGCAACCTTCTGACCCTTCGGTAGATGAAGTTTTCCGACTTCAATGGCGGGCAGAATAAGGATCGCGCAATCGATCAAAACGTGCGTCAAAACCGTCGAGAAGAAGAACGTCGATTCGCGGATGTGGCATTTTGCGTCCCTCGTTTCTTGGTCTCCATCCCATAATGCTGTAAGTGGTAGACATTGCAAACACACCATAAAGAGTCGCAGTAGGAACCATGCCACTGTGATGCATGAGAGGACTTGGATGGGGATTCGAATATCGGAAAATTGGAAGAGACGCCAGTAAAATGCGAGAATGGCGAATTTCGAGAAGGCGATGGCGAAGGTATAAGTGAAGCTTGTCGTCCACATATGTATCCAAGCCAGTCGGTTCTTATCGTGAAAGGTAAAGTCGTCTGTAAGTCCAACTTCCATGGGCTTTCCCAGTCCATCCGTGATCCATATCATTCCATTCGTCAACAAGGCCAATGAGCCCAACTTGAACCATGTTAGAACACATCATATCCACACCAGAGTGTATAACATACCCAGCCAACAACGGCGAAAGCATCATCAATTCCATATCCAGCTTTCGTGATCCTCCTCGCAATAAGTCGAGCAATAAGAGCCAAGGTCGCAAGAGGAAGTGTTATGGCGGCCGAAGCAATGATATTGGGGGTATCATCCCTCATGATGCATCGTCGGTAGTATTCTTGAGGTAACAAAATGGAGTCCCCCACAAAAAACAACAATTTGAGAAGCGGAAACCAGATCCTCCAAAACAAGAAGAGAGAAATGGGGAAGTATTAAAAGAGTCGATGGGGCAAACAAGCAGACCACCAGCTTGGTTAAGCCTTTTCCCCAGACAGATACCGACTCGAAAAAACCGGACCATGACCCAACGGTTAGGCTTGAACCCATTTTGTAAGGGGGGGCAGAGCATGAGAAAAACCGCACTATCAACGCCCCTAGCGCCCCCCACGGGGAGACGATGCTCATGATATCGATGTTGGGTCTGGGGAGTTTGAGAACCGACCCATTTTTGAACTCCACTGAAACAGAACGACAAGCGCTGTGATTAGACAAAGTCAGGTGCTCAATAAGACGATCCCCATTTTGACTCTTGTTTTTGGAGAATTGATATGACGATCTCAGTGGCGAAAAACTCTTCACAACCGCGGCAATTGAATGGTCACTGTGAGGCATTGTGACCCTGGTAAATAGCCCCTCCTGCTGACAATGAGCTGCTGCTTCTGGCGCTGTCATGGAACCAGAATGTCACGCATTGATCGCCTGTTGCCTTGTCTTCAGCTCGGCTTCCATGGATTCGAAGAAGCTTCAACAACCTACCTATTTGAGTGTAGTCAACTTGATGCCTCACTCAACCAATGATGAGGTGAACCGCGACAAGATGATGGTGTGAGCTAACTTCAAGTGCGTGCCTGCATTTCAACCAGATGCATTTGATAATGATTCTGTTAAAAGAACAAGAACATGCATGTCTCGCTATAGCGGTCTCGGCCCTTGCTGTAGCTTATCTAGAATTATGGATCTGTCAGCTTGAGATGAAGCCAAGGAAGCTATTCGGACCTTTACCATCCAGGGCGCAGGGGTTTGTTAATATGTATAAACTGCATATTCCGAGGCTGCCGACCGGTTCATTGCTCGGTTGACGATGAGTTTGTAATCATTGAGAAAAAGTTTGGTGTAAAAAATTAAGCTATGGTGGGACCGTTGCAGAACTTGTAAACTCAAATGTCTCGGGGAACTTTTTCGGGATGACGCTTGTTGTTGAACTTTGAAGGTGGGATCCCGATGCTCTATCTGCTCACCAACGTTGCAACTTTCTAGGTTGTTATTGATTGTCAAACTATTGAAAGCCATATTCTGGAGACGGCCAGGATGCTCCTTGGATCAGCTTGAGGTCAATGAGTTCCACTGAGCTTATCTAGTTCCACAGTCGAGACCCTGTGGAGGATCTGCCTGTTGTTCGTTCTCATTTGATATGCTCTTAAATCCGTTTCATCCCCGGTCGCGCCTCAACGTTCAGCCCCAGCTTCGGTAGACCGCTGTGGACCTTGAAGGTTGTTAGTAAATATTTGACGGCTGTATTCTCCGAGACTTGGTACCAAGAGAACAGAAGCACATAAGGGAGATACGACTTTTTCTTGTGCAATTACACCGTCGATTTGATCGTATTGGATAACCCTTTTACTGAGTCTTATTGGGACTTGAACTCAGGCCGGAATTGCATCATACTTGTTATCGATGTGAAGATAGCTTCAGGAAATAGCTCAGAGCTGTCTGTTTATCTCTTGAGTACCTTCATATTCTAGGCAAGATCATGCTATGATAGTGTAGGGGATGCTATGGCCGTATTCTTATAGGAGTACAGTATCATCATCAGGCTTAGGCTGAACTTATCATAATACAAAGTCTCGAACGTTCTAAAATGACAAAATGACCAAGCAAACGCCTACGCTATGCACAACCATCGAGAAAGCCGAGTCCCAGATCAACAGCTCTTTATTCTGCATGTCCATTAATTCCTCCCTTGATTCCTTCAAGAATTCCAGACCATTGACCACCGTGTCGGATCTTTGTCACATCGGAGAACTGATCGCAGGCAATCTTGCGCATGACAAGTGTATCCTTTGCCTTCTTATGCGTCTTTCCGTTGCCGTGAAGGAGGTACTCCTCGAACCAGGCCTCCTCCGATTTGTCGAAAGGCAAAAAGGTGAGCTGACTGGCGCGCTCGGAAAGCTCGTCGTGTGGACTATCCAATACAGAGGCGATCAATTGACGGAAGAGCAACTCGCGAGTATGGGGAGGGTGCGTTCGGGAGTAGAAAAGCGCTTCTGAGATGTTGGTGTTCGCCATCGCATCGAAGAGAAGCTCGAGTGCGGCCGAGGTCTTGAGAATGGGCTGCACAGCGTAGAAATATGACAGCGCAATGCTGTAATCGCGATCCTCGGCAGAGTGGACGAGCACGGTGATAATATCGTCGGCAAAGTCCGGAATAAGAGAGGGATGCGAAATGTACTCGAGCGCTGTCTTTAAAAACCTGTCAGTCTTTGTATCCGCAAGCGCAAGCGCAAAACGTACGGAGAAATCTTGGTGGTCCAGATACCACAAGCCCTTCATGAAGATCTGATACTTCTTGGGCATACCAGACGCATCCACAAATGCATCGGAAACGCTCTCACGGCCTGATGTTTGGTCGAAATCGAGGAGGATATAGTAGAAGATCGAGAACTTGTGATGCGTCGACATGTTGGCTTCGCAGATTTGTTGATGCAATTGCTTCAATGCATTGTCGGTCTTGGGAGGGTAGATCTTAGCTGCAATCACAAGTTAGCAAGTCGCGATCAGTTTGTGCGACAAACCTACCCTTTGTTATGCCAACAGCCCGTAGGACTCGATCAATGAAAAGAGCGCCATCAAATCTCTTGCGCGAGGCTTCAATGTCTCGCTGGGTCTCGCGATCGTAGGGGTTCGCAACACCCTCGGCGAAGACGTCGTGCAGGTTGGCGTAGTCAAACATTTTGGCGACGGGATAATTGAGGGTTGTCGTAACACAAGCCAATGTTTTGATAGCTCTTCAAGAGCTTCAAAGCTATCGCGAAACGGGCAATCAAAGGCTCCGTCGCGAGATCACGTGATCTCAGCCGCCCCGCGGCCCGTGCTGGTACGTATTGTTTACACGACCGATTTGGACATTTCTAAACAAACCAACGCGGGGCGCAACCAAACTAATTTGTACAGCTTCCCTCGACACAACAACCCAGTCGACCTTCGTTACACCGACCCAAGCTGTCGCTTATTTGTACTATTCATTGTTTGCATACACTCCTTCGCATTTTTCTCTTGTCTGTGACGAGAGTATTCCTTCACAATGTCTTCCCCTGTTCGGCCAAGGCGCGCAACAAGGCGCACCGCCATTATCGATTCTGACGACGAAGACGATGTTTCCAACCGCTCTAGAGTCCAGGATGAGGAGGAGGACTTTGAACCAGAGAAACCGGCGCCCCGAAGGCAGACTCGTGCACGTAAATCGACGACTCCAGCCCCTGCACCTGCTGCTGCACCGAAGACGAGAGGTCGTCCTAAAAAAGCCCCTACTCCTGCTACTTCAGTAGAGCCTAGCGAACTTCTCGATGCCGATACGACACTTAAGGCAGAGGCGAGCTCACCTGCGAAGGTTGCGTCGCCTCGTAAGCGCAAGAGCACAGTGAGATCGTCGATCTCTTCAGTTCCCGACCTTGCGCCTCCTACACCGAAGCCAGATTCACCGACAGCTTCCCAGGAGGCTTCTGCATTGGCCGATATCACTGATTCTAGTGTGAATACTTCCGTTGTCGACAATACCCAGGCAACTATCAAGCCGATCAAACCTATGGATACCATTATGGAGAAGCCAATGGATATTGTGCTCAAGTCACGGACGTTGGCTGTCCCTGTTGTCGAAGACACGACGCCCAAGTCTCGAATTGTTTTGACACATCTTATACTCAACAACTTCAAGAGTTACGCCGGCCGACAAGAAGTCGGTCCTTTCCATGCTTCATTCTCGTCCGTTGTCGGGCCCAACGGTTCCGGAAAGTCAAACGTTATTGACTCTCTGCTATTCGTCTTCGGTTTCCGAGCTAGCAAGATGCGACAGGGAAAGATCTCTGCCCTTATTCACAACTCGGCCCAGCACCCGAATTTGGATCATTGCGAGGTTGCTGTCTACTTCCAAGAGGTCATGGATCAGGTGAGGAACTTGTTGCTTTGATGCGACCGCAAACTAACTTTACCAGCCCGGTGGCGGCCATGAGGTTATCCCTAACTCTGAGCTTATCATTTCCCGAAAAGCGTTCAAAAACAACTCCAGCAAATATTACATCAATGGCAAAGAATCCAACTTTACGACAGTCACCACTCTCCTTCGCGATCGGGGCGTTGATCTTGACCACAAACGATTCCTGATTCTCCAGGGTGAAGTCGAGTCGATTGCTCAGATGAAGGCCAAGGCAGGCAACGAGCACGAAGACGGTCTCCTCGAATATCTTGAGGATATTATCGGCACCTCTAAGTACAAGGCGCCTATCGAAGAATCCGCCACCGAGGTCGAGACTCTCAATGATGTCTGCATGGAAAAGAGCGGTCGCGTTCAGCATGTCGAGAAGGAGAAGAACAGCCTCGAAGACAAGAAGGACAAGGCGATTGCCTACATTCGCGATGAGAACGAGCTGGCAATGAAGCAATCTGCTCTTTACCAATTGTTCATCCACAAGTGCAATGAGAATATTGCTGTTACAGAGGAGGCTATCAGCCAGATGCAAGCTCAACTGGACGCCGAGCTGGAGAAGCACCATGGAGGCGAGCAGATCATCAAGAGCCTCGAAAAGGACTACGCGAAGGGTGCCAAGGAGTTTGAGGCACAAGAGAAGTCGACGCAAGCTTTGGTCAAAGAGATGGCCAAGTTTGAGCAGGAGCGCGTGAAATTCGACGAAAAGCGAAAGTTCTTGGATGACAAGCGTAAGAAGCTTGAGAAGGCCATCGCCAACGCCGAAACAACATCTGCAGAAGCCGATGAGACTATTGAGCAGTGTGGAGAAGAGATTGAGAACCGAACTCAGGAGATTGCGGAGCTCGAGGAACAGATCCAGACTGCCGAGGCTGAACTTGCTCGAATCAGGGACAGCCTCAAGGGCAAGACACAAGCCTTCTCCGATCAGATCGCCGCCAAGCAGAAGTCTCTCGAGCCATGGAATGAGAAGATCAATCAGAAGCAGTCCGCCGTCGCCGTCGCTGAGAGTGAGCTCAACATCCTCCAAGAGAAGGCTAATGCTGGCGCTGTCGCCCTTCAAGAGCTTGAGACCAAGATCGCGTCCATCGAAGAGGGCAAATCTGCGAAGCGAGCCGAGCTCAAATCCTGCCAGGCCGAGAAGGCCGAGCTGCTGAAGGAGGCAGAGAACATGAAGTCGGAGCTCAAGGTCCTCTCGGAGCAGGAGCCCAAGATTCGCTCAAAGATCTCGAATGCGCGCCAAAAGGCCGACGAAGCCCGCTCAAGCTTGTCTAACACACAAACGCGAGGCAATGTGCTTGCTGCTCTGATGCGCATGAAAGAGTCTGGCCGAATCGATGGCTTTCATGGACGTCTCGGTAACCTCGGTACAATTGATCAGAAGTACGATGTCGCCATCTCAACGGCTTGTGGTGCCCTCGACAACTTTGTCACTGAGACTGTCGAGGCTGGTCAGCAGTGCATCGAGTATCTACGAAAGAACAACGTTGGGCGTGGTAACTTTATCTGCTTGGACAAGCTGAGAACCCGAGACATGTCGCCCATCCAGACACCCGAGAACGCCCCTCGATTGTTCGACCTCGTCACTGCCAAGGAAGACAAGTTCCGACCTGCTTTCTACCACGCTATGCAAGATACTCTTGTTGCTGCCGACCTCGCCCAAGCGAACAGAATCGCATATGGCGCCAAGCGATGGCGAGTCGTCACCCTCGATGGTGAGCTCATTGACAAGTCCGGCACCATGTCTGGTGGTGGCTCAACTGTCAAGAGAGGTCTCATGTCCTCCAAGCTCGTCTCAGACGTCAGCAAGGAGCAGGTCGCCAAGTTTGAGAGTGATCGCGATGGTTGGGAGACCAAGTTTCAAGAATTCCAAGAGTACCAACGCGAATGCGAAACGCGACTCAGGGAGTTGGGCGAGCAGATTCCTCAGCTGGACACCAAGATGCAGAAGATTGGCCTTGAGATTGAGAGCGCCGAGCGAAACATCACCGATATGCAACGACGCATGAAGGAAGTCAGCAAGGAGCACCAGCCCTCGGCCACCGACAACAGTCGCATCGCTGCTCTGCAGAAGGAGATCGCGAAGCTCAACAAGGAGATCGAAAGGCTTCACGAAGAGACTTCCAGCGTGGAGGAAGAGATCAAGGCTCTGCAAGACAAGATCATGGAAGTTGGTGGTGAGAAGCTTCGTGCGCAGAGGGCCAAGGTCGATTCTATCAAGGAGGAGATCTCTTCCAACAACGAAGAGATATCCAATGCTGAGGTCCGTAAAGTCAAGGCGGAGAAGCAGAAGATCAAGCTGGCGAAGGATCATGCGAAATCTTCCAAGGAGCTTGAGGCGGCTACTCGGGATCTTGAGAAACTTGAGAACGACATCAACAACCAGGGTCAGAGAGCTGAAGAGCTTCAAGCACAAGCTGAGGAAGCCGAAGAAGGATTGGCCGCTAAGAAGAAGGAGCTTAAGGCGCTCAAGAGCGAGCTTGATGAGAAGACGGCTGAACTCAACGAGACAAGAGCGGTTGAGATTGAGATGCGCAACAAGCTTGAGGAGAACCAGAAGGCTCTTGTTGAGAACCAAGCACGACTTCGTCACTGGGACGACAAGTTGTCGAAGATTGTTCTGCAGAATATTGATGACCTTACTGGAGGTTCATCGGGCACCCGGTCCAAGAAGCCCAAGTCGCAACCCAAGCCCCAGACGGATGACGATGATGACGTCGACATGGATGATGCCCCTCAGGATGACGTGGACATGACTGACGCTCCCCAAGAAGACGAAGAGCAAGAGGAGGACCAAGAAGAGGATGACGAGGAATCCGTCAATGGGCAGTCAAACGAGCTTCCGAGATACACACCCGACGAGCTTGCCGACATGAATGAGAGGACACTCAAGGGCGAGATTGCGGCTCTTGAGGAGAAGACTCAAAATGTCAACGTCGACCTCGGTGTTCTTGCTGAGTACCGAAGACGAGTGGAAGAGCACGCTGCTCGTGCCTCAGATCTCCAGACTGCTATTGAACAGCGAGATTCTGCCAAGAAGCGATGCGACGACCTACGCTGTCTACGCTTGGAAGGTTTCATGGAAGGTTTCAGCGCCATTTCCCTCCGACTCAAGGAAATGTATCAGATGATCACCATGGGTGGAAACGCAGAGCTCGAACTCGTCGACAGTTTGGATCCCTTCAGCGAAGGTATTCTCTTCAGTGTCATGCCCCCCAAGAAGAGCTGGAAGAACATCAGTAATCTTTCCGGTGGTGAGAAAACACTCAGCAGTTTGGCTCTCGTTTTCGCTCTGCACCACTACAAGCCTACTCCTCTGTATGTCATGGACGAGATCGATGCCGCGCTGGATTTCAGAAACGTAAGTACTACCCCAACCCAAGACACTCGGCTACAATTCGACCACCAGTGTTCATACTCGCGTGGGCATTCCACATCGCGAATCACCTTGAACTCACATATTGCGATCCGAACACTATGCTAACACACAAACGCAGGTCTCGATCGTCGCAAACTACATCAAGGAGCGTACCAAGAACGCCCAGTTCATCGTCATCTCGCTGCGCAACAACATGTTTGAGCTTGCGGCGCGGTTGGTGGGCGTGTACAAGGTCAATCATATGACCAAGAGTGTTACTATTGAGAACAAGGACTACATCGCGAGACCGCCGGGACACTCGTCGCAGCAGCGGACGCAGGTGGGGGGTAATACGACGATATTGCCGTTTCGGTAGGGGTTGAGAGGGCTTGTATATGACGATGATGATGAATATGGATATGGCTTTGGCGGGTATTTTAATGATATGGAGGCTAGATTTATGATATATCCAATGTTTGGTGTTTTCCTCATGACTGTCTCTCTGTTCAATTGCCCTTCAACTTGCGGGCGCAGAACTTGATCTGTCTGGTATCAATCCCGTTGTGTCGAGCTAACATTCACATGCCAAGTCACCCTCACTTCCTACCTTTGCCATCCTCGACCTTGTCTCCCAATACAACGCTACAAAGACTCAACCTGAACCCCGTCCTCCCCATCGCACCATTCGTATCACACTCGCGTACCACGATCCAGGAACCAACTCCCGTGTCACCGGGCGCGTCTAGACCTGAGGACCTGGGACATTAAGGATCCCCAAGCGAACCCCTGCAGACACCCGCCTCGATCTCGCAGTCGTAGATGCCGTATCACGCACAAGTGCCGGTCTTCTCGGCTCTGTATGTGTGTCTTGACTGTCACGATGTTGTGTCTCGGCAGATTATACGTGGGCGGCCTCGAGGACTGAAGATAAAGTGATGTTGGGATTGGGAGAATATGGCTGCTGTACGTCCTATAAGTAATGCCTACAATCAAGCCAAGCTTTAACTATTCTCATCATCGCTATACACTCGTTTAAGCATCATGTTGATGCTACTCCCCCTCGTCGTTCACTTAGTCACCGCCTTCCCGGCAAACTGGAACGAATCTATCGCTTGTCCACATGATGATCTATACTCATCGCTCATTCAAGACGATGGCGAGTTTTGCTCAAGTGTTCTTGAGGGGAATCACTGCGGTGCGGGATATAGTACGCCTGCGGAGTATGTGAGGTATAATCAGACAAGGATAGCTTCATATGTGAGTTGTGCCTGATAGCTTTGGATGATTGCTTATGATGGTGTAGTGTGAGTGTATTGTGACGAGTGTGGATTTTAGCACTACGAAAGCGGATGAGTCTAGAACGATGGGGTATTCGGATTCGACGGAGGCGTCGGTAGGACAGGCTGGGTCGGGGACGTATGCTGAGACAACGACTGGGGGAGTGTACTCGACGACTGAAGGGTCATGGAGTCAAACTGGAGCAACATCTGGTGGAGATACAACGGCTCGAGAGACAACAGGAGATGCTCCGAGGACGACGTATGCCAACAGCAGCAGTCCAGCTACAGGGGCGGCCAGCGAGAGCTTCACAAGATCAGGTTCAGCAGCTTCATGGAATACCACCACGGAGTCACCGGCGGATACCCAAGGTCCCTTCTCAGCATCCTTCTCAAGCCAAACCCAAACATCCACTTCATCTCACTCCCAATCTGGCAACCAAACCCAAACTCTCCAGTCCAACACGGGTGTAACATCCCAACCATCAGATACCGGAATGACACGACCTGGCACCACAAGCGATTCGCTACCGTGGTCTATTCCCGGCAACTTGACGTCGAGTCCTGTGGAGAGTGGTACACGTCCGACTGGGACTTTGACAGGGTGGAACTCGAGTATGACTGCCCCGAGCGGCGGTATTTCTGGGACAGGGTCTTTTGTGCCATTTCCTTCTGAGTCGGTTCCTACGGTGTCTGCGACCACTGGTTCTTGGATAACGGGCGGGAGTGTAGGTCCAGGTTGGAATACGACTTCAGCGTCAAGAGGGAATGGTTCGATTCCAACACTCAGTCTCTCCAGTGGAAGTTTTGTACCATTTCCAACAGCATCGGACTTCACTAGTTCTGGAAGCTCATCGAGCGGTAGCGTGGGCCCAAGTTGGAACACCACGTCTGCGTCGAGAGGAAATGGCTCATCTCCAACGATGAGCATCTCCAGTGGTAGCTCTGTGCCTTTTCCAACAGCTTCAGAATCTGCGAGCCCTAGCCTCTCCTCAAGCGGAAGTGTCGGTCCAAGCTGGAATGGTACCACGTCAAGAGGGAATAACTCGGTACCGACAATCAGTATCTCGAGTGGCACATTCGTTCCGTTTCCAACCTTGTCGCTATCCATCCAAACATCTTCGGTGGTCATAAGCTCGGGGAGTAGCTTCGGCCCTAGCTGGAATAGCACTTCTCTTCCTTCTGGAGGTAACACGTCGGTACCGGTAACTAGTGCTTCCAGCGGGACCTTGGTGCCTTTTCCAACGTCACCAGCTTCGGTTCAAACGTCTTCAGGTGGGGTCACTTCAGGGAGCAGCTTCGGTCCCAGTTGGAACAGTACTTCCCTCGCCTCTGGTGGCAACACGTCGCTACCGACTATCAGCGCTTCGAGTGGAACCTCGCCGGAGATCACTTCGGGCAGTAGTTTGGGCCCAAGTTGGAACAGTACTTCCCTCCCATCAGGCGGTAACGTGTCAGTACCAACTGTAAGCACCTCGAGTGGTTCATTTGTGCCATTTTCAACGGTATCACTCCCAGGTTCATCATCCTCAGCAGAGGCGAGAACAGGGAGCAGTTTGTCTCCAAGTTGGAACAGCACTTCTCTCCCTTCAGGTGGCAATACCTCGATACCGACTGCCAGCACCTCCAGCGGGTCGTTTGTCCCGTTCCCGACGGCTTCACTTCCAAGTTCATCATCCTCGGAGCAAGCAGCATCAGGGAGTAATATCGCTCCGAGCTGGAACACCACTTCTCTACCTGCTGGCGGTAATTCCTCAGTACCAACCATCAGTACATCCAGTGAGTCCTTCATACCGTTCCCGACGGTACCACTGCCGAGTCAATTCTCGTCAGCTGAAGCAGCATCGGGCAGCAGTGCCTCGCCAGGCTGGAACAGTACTGCTCTACCTTCCGGCAGCAATGTGACCATACCGACCATTAGTATATCCCCATCTCAAACATTCATTCCATTTCCAACTCAGCCTTTCCCAAGCGACACTCTCACAACAGGCCCGGAGACAAGTGGTAATCAGTTCCCTAGTTGGAACAGCACTACCGCACCAGGGGTCAACGTCACTATACCGTCTATCAGTATAACTCGAACTGGGACGTTGCCGTTTCCGACACTGCCGCTGCCGAGTGAATCGGCCACCACTGAGCCTAGGAGTGGAACAAGCTCGGGGCCAGGTAGCAGCGCAGTTCCGAGCTGGAATGGCACCACTTCTGCGCCTGGAGGGAATGTGTCCGTTCCAGCGATCAGTATATCTCAGACTGGGACATCATCGCTGGTTCCGTTCCCAAGTGTATCTTTTCCGACCGTTTCTCAAGTAACGTCAGGCTCGGCCCGAAGTGAGACTGTGGTGACTGGTTGGAATACAACAGCTGGGGAATCCGAGGGCTCTGGTTCTGTTGCGACAGTCAGCTCATCTAAGTCTGGTTCAATCGTGACTCTTCCGACAGAGTCAGAGGTCCTTACCAGCAATTCTCAAAGCAGTAGTATCGGTTGGAACATGACATCGTCCATCTCAGGCGTCATCTCCCTCCCAACCATCAGCGTCCCAACCTCTGAAATCCCAAGTCTTCCTTTTCCTACAGTCTCAACCGAAGTCCCCAGCACTACTTCCAGCGAAAGTCTTGTTCCGAGTGGTGACACGACGGGCTCTGCGCCAGGAAGCACTGGAACTGTTACATCCTTCTCGAGTGCTGTGGCTGCAACTTCAACGTCCGGCGCCTCCAACGTTTCTGCGTCACCAAGTAGTAACGCAACAACTGGCGTTCCCGAATTCCCTGCCGCCAACTTCACCCACGTTACACGCACTGCAGCCGTCTCGCAAGAAACATGCTACACTCTCCCCGATCCAGATGGTGATTCCACCCGTCGAGCGCTGTTGTACAACGCCAGACTTCGAGAAGACAACGTCTCAATCCCTATTCCGTACATTGAGTCTGTTGAGTTTGAGAAAGATGGCGTTAATCCGCTGTATCTCACTGTCCGTGATGAACAAGGCGGGATTTACTATGTCGACATTTCTCATCGAGGACGACTTTCGGTGGTTGATACAAATGGGTATTTGGTCACGCTTGATGCTGAGGGGATTCGCTTCTCGGGGAGTAACTGCACGTATGACATATCGATCTCGATTGACGATATGTACGAGCAGATTGCCGACTTAGCGGGTGTACAATGTGCTGCACTCAGGCAGAAGCGCGCCGAGGATTTGGACTTCAGTCAGGTTCTGTACCTGCATGATCAGTGCGGGAATGCCGTTGATAGGTCACTCAGACAGTATCCTCAGCTTCTTGTAGGCGATACAGTCTGTGCAGATGTCGCTGTTGATGATGATACAGGACGTTGGGACTTTGAGTGTACGTTTCCGGGGTCTGAATCTGGATCTTTGAGATGTCAGTTGGCTATCAAGAACAAGGTCATCGACTTCATCTCCACAGATCCATTCGGTGGTGCTTGTCCAGACTTGTCCACTGTCGTCACCACGCTTGAAGAATCGGGACAAGATATCGTTAACCCTGAACAGCTTCGAAAAGACCTCGCCAACCAAGGTCTGTCGAGCGACAGAGCGAAACAAGAAGCCGATGCAGCTGTTGTTGCGTACTCTCAACTCTGGCAAGCTCTTGGAGCAATCTTCACCAAGAACACAGAGGCTTCACAAGGTGCTTTGGAAGATTACATCGACGTATACAACACTCACCGAAGTTTCGAAAACGACATTTGTCAGTCCCTCCACGAAGGCGAAATCCCCCTCAACCTAACCCTCATCGCCGGCGCAACACGCATTCCCGCAATAACAACCCTCAACTGGGCCCCCAAAACAACAAAACCCTACAACATAACCGTCCAAGACTCATCACGCATCGCCTGCTGTCCCGACAGCAGCGTCGCAGAAGGAGAAGGCGATACATGTTCATATCCCCGCGACGCCATCATCCCAGGCACAGAGTGTGTCTGCGGTAAGAGTGCTGAGGGTGTAGGGATTGCGTTTGAGTGGACGGAGTGTAGGAATTACAAGGGGAGCTGTGAGGCTGATGGGGATTGTGGAGATGGGTATTTGTGCTTGACGGGAAGTTGTTGTGGTGGGGGTGTTTGTGTTGATGCGTTTGCTTGTTCCGAGAATGGAACTGATTTGGTACAGCAGTTTGATGGAGGGTTTTAGGGTAGATTGGGTGTATATCATTGAAAGAGCAATCGACAGCACAAGGAGGAGTTAATTCGCTGGATAATCTTCTTTAGACATCGCCTTGTTCGAGCAATTTATTTTCTGCGTCGGTTGACTTTCAACGTCTAATCGTTACACGTGCACAATGAGCCGATTGTTGCAGAAATGTCATTTCGAATTTGGGCATAACCTCACGTTGGCTCATGGTATTCACCACAATAAACTACAAGCACCTGAATTGCAGCACATCACACGAAAATGCGCGTGGAAAAAGGATGGATGACTTCAAAATGATCTCCAGATGCCCCCAAAGCAATGGAGGACATTAAATGTTACAACCAATTGGGTATTGGCCCACCGGCCTTATGAGCCTGGCAACAGACTGCGCAATGGGAACATTTCGACGCACATCTACAGCAGGTCATTGGAAGCGACGTGAAACTCGGTCGCATACAATCAACATTAAAGCCAAAAGACAGTCACATCAATCACACAAAGCGAAGGAGAAACAGCAAGATGTTTGTCAATGACGTGTGGACATCAAACGTCGTCCGATTGAATTTTGGAATCTCTTAGACTCATAATCCCAAAGGTATTCATCCCATCCATGTTTTTTTGAATGCTGCTATCATAACCGGACTCCATCCCAAGACAAGCCATATCAACCCATTTAAGCCTTAGGGGCGGTAGGGACGATCTTCTTGCCGTCCTTGTTGTAGCGGACGCGAGGGGGAGGGGCACGGTTGCGGCGGCCAACGACGGATCGGACGCTATAATATTCTGGTCAGCTTCAAGGTCTGGGGGAAAACGTACTGAGAGTGCGATCAACTGCGCAGCTGGCTGGGAGTGTATGTGTGTTTCAGTACTCCAAGGCTCATCTGAAGCACATACGCAACCAGGGCGCAGTTGTCACACTCCCGGGGAGGACAACGTACCGGACAATCTTGCCGTGAATGGCGCAAGAGACGCAGTACTGCAGCTTCAGGTACATCTTGGGCACGGTGTACTCCGCGAAGACGGAGGCATCCGAGATGTCACCTGTGAATGATTGTAAGCGAGTGTTCGAAGCAAAAGAGTATCGTCAGAGAGAGGAGAGAGGGACGTACGAATAGCAGCAGACTCAACCATGTTGCGGATGGTGAATCTCTTGATCGCCTTGTCCTTGGGGGTGCATCGCGAGCAGTTGCTGCATCGGATGGGCTTGACGTGGCCGCGGCCCTTCTTGTTTCGGCCGCTGAAAAAGCTTGTTAGCAACTCGGTTCAAGTGTCAAGATGTGCCGTTCAATCGTTGTCGAACATCATCGCGACGTTGGCCTTGTTCGTCTTCGTCGGCGACAGGATGCGATGCGATTGTAGGCGGAGGGGTGGGAGTCGTACTTGTTCTTTCTCTTCTTGACCATTTTGACGGTTGCTGCTGATGTAAATATTCAGGTCCACGCAAGTGAAGAAAAAGGAAAAGAAGAAGAGAAGAGGCGCACTCTGAAATGTGCGTTTGTCGATTGACGTTGAGGCGAGTCCACTTTTTTCGTTTGGTGGGAGTAGGGCAAAGCACTCCAGTCTTGAGTGAATCGCTTGCAGAGACAGCTGAGCTCAGCGGATCCACCGCACCAGTTGAGCGAGGGGCAAGGGCCGCGAAAGTGAAAACCCTAGATCATGTGACCCCACTTGCTCGATGGGTGCTTGTAATTTCTGAGCGGGCGCTGCCCTCCACCAGAAGCCGATCTTCTTCAACCCCAATTCGCACCATCTGAGGATTGCTTAGGAAGGCAATAGTTTTTATTGTCGAGGTACGTCTGAAAGATGCTGCAAATACCCGTCTCTGTGAGGGCTTCACTGCCTTTCACTTGAGGATTGTCTTTTGTTTCTTTGAATCGCAATTCTCTGCGCGCATACTCGACGCTTTTTTATCGACTTTGAGCCTATCCGTTCATGTTCGAAAAAAACTCGAGACATCGCACAACGAGACAACACTCCGCCCGACGCAGCCGGACATTTGCTTCACTTCGGAACCTGGATTCTAACCGTCTCAGTTAGGCAAGATGCAGATTTTCGTCAAGACCCTCACGGGGAAGACGATCACCCTTGAGGTGGAGTCTTCCGACACCATCGACAACGTCAAGTCCAAGATCCAGGACAAGGAGGGCATCCCCCCCGACCAGCAGCGACTCATCTTTGCTGGCAAGCAGCTCGAGGATGGACGCACCCTGAGCGACTACAACATCCAGAAGGAGTCCACCCTCCACCTGGTCCTCCGCCTCCGTGGTGGTATGGCCAAGAAGCGCAAGAAGAAGGTCTACACCACTCCCAAGAAGATCAAGCACAAGCGCAAGAAGACCAAGCTGGCTGTTCTCAAGTACTACAAGGTCGACTCTGATGGCAAGATCGAGCGACTTCGACGCGAGTGCCCCAGCGACACCGTAAGCTCCCTCACTCATGATTTATTTGAACATCGAAACTGACTGTTTAGTGCGGCGCTGGTGTCTTCATGGCTGCCATGCAGGACCGCCAGTACTGTGGTCGCTGCCACCTCACCTACGTCTTCGACAAGCAATAAATGCATGACCAAGGGACTTGAATTGGGATTGATGACGGATCGGATTGGGTGCCAAAAATGGGCGTTGACGGGCTTTTGTAGCATAAAGCACATCCGGTTTCTGAGATAATGCATGCTTGATTGAGACGACAAACTTGTTAAATCACACAACCTTTCTCTCCCGTGACCTTGCCTGTGTATGAATGTGTTTGTCTACTTGTCATGGTCATTCGCCACCAAGAATTACATCAAAATGTGCTCTTCCACGATACTCGTGCCCGCTCATATTTGACCTTTCCTTGCCACCATTCCAGCATGCTGTAAAATTGCCCATACTTTTCTATTCGCTCATTCATATCAATCCTTATCAGTTGAATTTCGCAGCCTCGCATGAATTTCTTGGTGTCCACTGGTGAAATTTTCATCTCGCCAGAGCCTCGTTTGCCCTGGTGGGGCCTGTCTTCAACACCAAGAAATCGGACATGGATGGGTGGAGAGCAAAAGGTCCCGAATAACCTACGGCAGCGAACATGGATGGCTCTCATTCAATTGCTCTGTTCAGTCTGTCTTTTTGTGCACCAGCGCTGGACCATGATGTCTTCATCTCGGTACACCTCGATGCTCGATAGCATACACTCACAGCTGTCCATGGCCTACATTCACAGTCACAATCACCATAAATGTAGTCTTCAGTGAATTGCATGTTTTTGTAAACAAAGGGTATGAGTTTTCCCTCGTAGTGAAAAACAGTCTTTTACAATCAAGCCAAATGCCCTCAAACGCCCAAAAGCCATAAGCCAGAGATCAAGATCCTACAAAAACTCCACAAACAGTAGCGCAAGGGCCCTGGAAGCAACTCTCCTGCGCATTATCCATCGCTTCGACTGCTATGCCTATAACAGGCTTCTGCAGTGAGCAGCTCTGGTTGGCGCGACTCGTGTGACTCCTCGCGAGGAGATCTGCTTGGCGGGAGATCTTGACCCAGAGTCCGACTACCCTTGCGCAACGTCCATCATGACTGAAGATGCATCTCCCATTATCCGTTCAGCATCACATCTGTCGACGCGATAGCATAACCCAGACGCTCTCAAACAATCGGAGGAGCTCTACTCGTCATCCGCAGCCTTGGACTTTCTCTTCTTCTTCTTTTTCTTCTCACCGTCGACTTCCTTCACGGCGGGGGCTTCCTCTTCATCCCTCTTGCGCTTTTTCTCCTTCTTCTCTTTCTTTTCCTTCTTGTCCTTCTTATCCTTCTTGGACTTCTTGGTCTCAGGCTCAGGAGCGTCAGCCATCTCCTCGTCGGAGCCAGCATCGTCACCGTCGTCGATGATATCCATAACACCCTTCTGTAGAATAGTTAGCATTGATCAGTCATTGCGCTTCAAAATACACATACCATGACATCGGCGTTCTTGGCGGGCTTCTTGCCAGTGGCGTAGAACTCTAATCGGTCCTCGACCTGCTGCTTGAGAGCCTCACCGAAGCGGGTTGAGGGCTCCTCGGAGAAGTTGTCGATACGACTGGCCATACTGCACTTGTTGGCGAGGTATCGAGAGATGCGACCCTTGTTCTTGGGGCCAGCCTTGCCGATGAAGCTGCTGTGGTAGATGAGACCGTACTTGGGGGTGTTGCTCTTGGTCTTAAGAGCACGGAAAAGAGCCTTCTCGGCACCGAGGATCTGGAGAGTGGAGGCAGGGTACTTGGAGAGGTTGGTCAAAGAACCAGCGTGAGAGATGAGGCGGGCGGCAACGGGAGTGCCAATGAGAGTCTGCAGGTTGGGGGCGATGTCGGACATCTTCTTCTCGAGGTAGGCGGAGGTGGACTTGCGGTTGTCGGCCTGCTTGACAACAGCCTCAGCGAAGCTGTGGACAATCTCAAGATCAGCAGCAGAGATGTCGAGACCCATGGAGACCTTGGCGGCGTCAATGATGGCCTGAGCCTTCTCACCATCCTCACCAACGAGGGCAGCAATGTCGTGGAGCTTGTCATCATTCAAGCTCTTCTTGTCGCCAATGGCAAGAACAAGCTTGCAGTAGGTGTAGTTGTCGGAGACAATCTTGATGAGCTCAGGGAAGTGCCATCCGTACCACTCGCGAACGCGCATGTAGAACTGGTTGACGCCCTTGTCCTGGAAGTCGATGGTCGCGCTAGCCTGGATGATGTGGTTGTCGTTGCGGGTGACGCTGAACTTGACCTTGGCACGAGAGTAGGCGTGACCCATACCCAGACCGGCCTTCTCAACATCGCCATACTTGAGTCCGCCGAGAAGCTTGTCGGCGTGGAGTCGGATACCGCGAATAACGTCGCCGACAATGTCAGAGGTATCGGCAGTCTCGCACTCGAGGCCGGGGAAGAGACCCTTGATCGCACCAGCGAGGTTCTTCTCGGAAACACCAAGGACGACCTTGGTCTTCTTGCCGCTTGTCTGGGGGAGGTTGAGTTCGAGGACAGACTTGAGGTAGTCCGAGACGATACCCTCAGTGACGAGGTTAATGTTCTCAAGAGCCTCGACGTGACCCCTTTTTGAAGTGTCAGTTATCGCGCTTCCACCAGCACCATACAGCCGAGTTGAAAATACCTGAAAGGGCTGAAATTGGTCAGCTTGACCATCTTGCCGAACTTGGCGAGGTCGTTGACGGCGGCCTGAGTCTCCTTCAATTTCAGGCCCACCGCATCCTGCTGATGCACCACCTTGAAGAGGGCATAGCCCACGGGGGATTCGTATAGAGCGTAGTCGATGTGCGACATCTTGTCGTTCCCTGCCGGTGCCGCAATTGGGAATGATTCCGCGTCGAATGGGTTTTGGTGATGGCTCGAGGCTTAAGATTTTCGCACTTTTTTTCCAGGTGGAAATTTTCTGGCAGCTTGCGCACGGACCAGTTGAGGCTGGTGTGGCTAGTGAGTGGTCACGTGGATGATTCTGGCCAGCATCGAATTCGATGAAACTTTATGAGATGAAGCATGCAAAAGTATTCGTAAACTCAATATTGTGTCTTGGTTCATTCTTGTTGAGGCCCGTGATTTATTCATACTATTCATATACTTATGTTTCTCTCAAGAGTGAGAGCGTGGAACCCATCTCAACGCTCATCTTGACCCACCAAATCCACTTCGCCTCAATTGTCCGGGAATCCGTTTCGCAAGTTATCATACTTGCTCGCAGGATACTCAATGCAATTATCCTGCCTCATAAGCGCACCCTGTCCACCAAACCCATTCACAACAGTCGTGATCAAACTCTGCTCACCAGTCTTGTCCGCACTGCTCTCCCACCACATTGCACCGCCAAGCTTCCACTTCTTGACATACTCCGCCTTATCCCATGCAACTCGCGGCGTGTCGTATGTGACCATGGTTCGTGTCTGAGGGTTGTAGCAGTAGCTTGCGCAGCATCCTCTATCCCCGTACTCTGTAGCGCCTTCGAGGGGAAGTTTCTTGTAGTCGTGGACGCCTGCTTCCCAGGTTCCTTCACCGGTGCCTTGGAAGGGTCGGCCTGGACCGTCGGTGTTCTGGAAAGCTCGGCCGTAGAGGGGCATGCCGAGAACGATCTTCCCGGGGGATACACCGCTGCGAGCGTAGAAGTCGATGGCGGCGGATGTTGAGAATGGTGTTGATTGGGGGTTGTCGGGCGATGGGTACAAGTTCGCTTGATGGCCAGCAACAGAGTCCCAAGAACCAGCATAATCGTAAGCCATAAGGTTCCAGAAATCGAGATATCGATCCATGCCGCGGATATCGAGCTTCTGGAAGTTTGTCGCACCAGCAGGGCAAGCAACCGTTAACTCGAAATGATAAGGCTGGCTCAAAGTCTGGGCATAAGCATCCATCTCACGTCGAACAGCAGCAAGCAGTTCAACGTAGTCTCTAGCCTCATCGGCATTCTGGGGATACTCCCAATCAATGTCGATACCGTCAAATCCGAGGTTCTTGAGCAAGTCGACGCAGCTCTTGGCGAAGGTATCGCGTCCCTGGGGTGTGCTGGCAGGAGCCTTGAAGTTGCTGCTGTAGGTCCATCCTCCAACGCTGAGAAGAACCTTGAGGTTGCGGTTACGACGCTTAAGAAGGTTGAGCTGCTTCATGCAGCCGTATAAATTGGTGCCTTGGTCATTCCAGGAGTCGCCGTCCCAGTGAATGTCGGTATCGGCCCATGAGTCGGTGAGATGGCTGATGATGTTAGCTGGGGCGCATTGAGATGAGAGTTGGGTGTGACCTACACTTCGCCAGAGTCGCTACGGACATTGGCGAATGAGTAGAGAACATGTGTGAGGTTCTCTACGGGAAGATCTTGAGGACGATGCTGTCGGGCATAAATGGCCCTGTTCTCGTTAGCTGAGTTCAAAGTCTCGATACAGGGTAGTTTCATACCAATTGACAAAGTAAGCAACGGTGCGGAACCCTTCAGGACCACCACCCATTTTGACCGAAGTAATAGACGTAAAAGTACTTGATAACAATACTGCGATCAATGCAGTAAGGACAGAGGCTATAAGAAGAACACTTGACCAGGAACAATGCCCAGCTCGTCGTCTCTGTGGAATATCCGTGATGATGGAGGGGCACTTAGAGGGGCTAAAGGTGGGGAATCACTTCAGCTTCAAAGAACAAGTGAATAACAAAGTGAATTGATGAGGCATCAGGTAGCAAACAAATAGTCAGATATAAGAAACGTGGAGGCATCCAAGCCTCTTACTCAGCAATTCACTGACCAGTTTCAGCTCTTGATGTCCAACTTCCAATCCATGTTTTTGCGTCGTCATCTGCGGCTTGACTTGGTTCGGGGGCCAAGAGTGGCGGTGCTAAAACCGTGGCAATGCTGGCTAGAGGGGTAAGAAAAACTTGGAACCTCGATGATAAGCGACAGAAATACTCAGGCAGCATTAGACGAAACCTGGGAGTATTCTGACTAGCTATTTGTAACTTGTTCGTTGAAGGTCTCGGACTTTTTTGCGCCCCGCGTGCTGGGGCAGCTGGGGTAAATGCATGAGCTGGACAACGCACCAGAAGACGGGACTGAACGGCATTGGCAGCTTGGCGGATCAGTCCTAGAATAGCCCAACTACTTCAATATCGTTGACTTTGGATTGTTAAAGAAAGCTGTAAATTTTGATGCTGAATCTTTGTACCTCTATATGAACAGTCGTAACGTCATTGAATATTCCTGTGCCAGGGTATCAAAACACAAACAAGAAATCCTCATTCTCCAAATCCGTGATATCACCAAAACCTTTATCCTCATCCTTCCGATCCGCCCTATCTCCTTCCAAATCTCCCGACTCAGATACCCTATCATCCTCATTCTCACCTGCCTCACGTAGCACCCCTCCACGTAACGATCTCTCCATATGCTCTATCCTCTCCGCCTCCTCCGCAGTCTCAAGACTACGGTCCACCAGCACAGCATTCTTTCCAAGCGCGACTCGGCGTTGGCTGTGAAGGCGATTTAATCGCCTGAGGTGTAGTGAAGTGACAACGACGAGAGCGATGACGACGCTGTAAAGTGAGAGGTTGGCGCGAAGACCGCGGGTGTATGCTGGTGCTTCGTCGGGGGAGTAGAGGAGTGGACCGACGATGTTACCGGCTGAGGCGCTGATGAAGATGAGCGCTGATGTGGACTTGCGCTTTGTGTCGCCGGCTGTGTTTTGTGAGGACCATGAGTAAATCAGCGGTGCTGGAAATTGTTAGATAATTCGTGACAAGGGATGAGAGAATACGTACTGATGCCAGTGTATGTGCACAAGCAGAAATAGCCCGCTAGCAAAACTACCTTGTTCTCAAGATTGTGCGCAAAGTGTAAGAGAATAGCGCATCCAACGATGGGAGGGATGCACAGCATAACAATGACCGGACCCTTGAGCTTCCACTTCATAGAGATGTAGGCACTCCCCGACACAGCGATGATGTGTGAAACGCCAACAGGGACGTTGAACAACATCGTCTCAAAAGGATCCGACACAAATGACTTGATGATCAGAGGTCCAAACGTCGAGATACCGTTCGAAGGCACTGAGATGCAAAAGATCATGGCAACCCAGCACCACGTCTTGAGGTCCTTCAATGTCTCAACAACATGGGACATCCTCCACTCGCGAGACATGACCCCCATTTGGTTGTTGCGAAGGCGCTCGATTGCAATGATCTTGTCTTCGTTGGTAAGAAACTTGGCTTCGGTGGGTGAATCAGGCATCCAGAAGAACATGACGAAGGAAACTCCTACTGTGATTGCGCCGAAAAAGAGGAAGATGATCTACTGGTGTTAGTCCAGCGAAATGCAAAAGAACCAGTGTGGTGTACCTGATAGGGCTTCATCTTGGAATCGATGCGCGCAAGTCCATAAGTAATAAGACTTCCAAGCTGTAAAACATTAGCTTAGACTGTCAACAAAGAACATCATACTCACCACCCACGTCAACCCATTCATGCAATACCACGATCCAATTCTCAACGTCTGCTCTCTTCAAAACATCAGTAACACCTCACACCATCAACCCATCAAACATACCTTCTCCTCCACCACATCTGCGTAATCGCAATAAAACTCGGCCCAATACTAGCTTCAAACGCACCCAGAAAGAACCTCGCAACCATCAACGTCTTGAAATTACTCGCCCAAGTCATGAGAACAAGCGTAACTCCCCACGCCAGAACCATGGCGCTTGTGAGTTTTCCGATGGGTAGCTTGACCAGCGCGAGGGCGAGAGGTGGTTGCATTATTAGTTGCGCGAGATAAACAATACTGCCGAGCCATGAGTATTGATCGCCTTCGAGGTTGGTGTCTTCGATGAGGCCGAATATTGAGGCGTATGATAATGTTGCTTTGTCCAAGGCTTGGAGGAAGTATACTGAGAGCATGAGGGGGAGTAAAGCAATGTCGATACGTCGTAGGATTCGGGCGTCATCGGCTGGCGAGATGGTGATTTGCTCATCTGGCGAGCGTCCCATTTTGATGAGCAGCATAGCCGCTGCATCGCGATAATTCTCAGCTCTGACATCTTGTCCCTCCATGGTGTTTTCCGGTTCATTGCTTGGGAGGGGTTGGTACTCTCCACGGGACGACATGGCTGCTGCATATGAGCGGTTGAAAAACCTTGACAACATGGTTGCTCCAACCCCGATGGGCGAGTCTTTTTGTTGACAAAGTTTGTTTGTTTGTTTGGGTTTCTTATCGTTGAGATCGTGTAAGATGGTTTGGTGGAACAAAGAGTGACGTCGGTGTGGCTGGGGTTTAGGGAGTGCGGCACCTGCAGGTCTGGAGGTTATGGCGTGCTGGGCCCTGTAATTCCGATGGGCGGGACACACGTGGGATCGTGGGCGACCAATCCAACCAATGGTAAAGTTATCAACGAAGGGTGAGAGAGCTTATGAGGAGAGGTACGAGACTTCACTTAAGTATGTCGTTTTCCCTGGGAAAGAAAAATATCATGGGCTTTGTCGTACGGAAATGAAACAGGAGCTCTTCTCCAATCAAGGGTTGAGGTATCACAACAATCTGATTAAGGAAGATAAGACAGTTCAATATCAGGAACATAAGCGAAGACATTCTCATATATGTTCCCCTCAAGGAGCGAGCACTTCTTAGGATGCCAAAAATGACTACTCTAAAATCTCACTAAGTCTATACTAAATTTACCTAAAGCTTTTTGTCTCCCTTAGGTTCAACGTTAGGTCAAGTGACACTGTATCCTCTCATCCCGTGATGTCAAGGTCAAGAGGTTGGCACATTGAGTGGATTACTCCAGGTTCGGAATCTAGATGACTTCCGAGCCGACCACGATAACCGAAATCGCAAATGGGGGACTCAGGGATACGAAGAAAGAAGATGGCAGAGATATAAGTAGAAGTGTATATGATAGGCTCTTGCAAATGACATGATTTTCGCAACCATAGGGTGAATTTGCCCACTGGTTTTGTTCACTGTTGTCGCATCCTCCCCACTTCAAGCCATGTTCAGCAGTCGACTTGAACGTTGAACCCAACCCTATCTGGCATCCAATGAGACCCATTTCTTCGGCCTCATCTTATCAATCTCTCGATTCACTCCCACTTAGAATTCCAAGCGTCTTGACTGAAGCTTCTGCCTCGTTAATCCCTCCCGTCCCTCCCACACGAAATAAGCGCCGGCACCATCCCGCTGCAGAAAATTCCAGCATCATACACGCTTCTCAACTTCGCAACACACCATGATTCGACAAGCATGACTACCATAGCGGCTACGTCTCGCCATGAGTCCACCTCTGTACATGACGCTGTAAGGTACAGGGTTCATGATATCGAGAATTAATAATGCAAATACGAGAGCGGAGGCTGAACTGGCGTGACTGCACATCGTAATTCTTGATTCTACAGTCTGTGCTGCAGATTGTCTGTATATACTAATAATTACAGCTAGAAGGACTGGCTTCATTGGCTTCTTCTCTTCTGATTACAATACTTTAATATCCCTCGTTATCACTGCACCTATCGCCACAGCTCTGTTATGTCTCTCCATCAATGGAACACTCTTCTCATGCCCCTTCCTCAAGTTAGTCGAGGATAATCGTCCTTCGGTTCAATTCGCTGTTCAGATTGCCGACAATTTCATGCCTGCACTTCAAATCGTTACCCTTTGTAGAGTCATCAATCTTGATGTGAGAAGATGGCTTAAGACGAAGAGTATGAGCCTTGATCAGATGGGACTATGGAAGGATGCGATGATTCCTCGAATTAATTGAGATTTAACAATTGGGTATATCGTTCTGTTGGGTCTTATTGTGCACTTCAAAGACCATAATATCTCGGTCGCCTCGGAGGGTAAATACCTAGGTTTCGCAGCTGGAGGGTTCTACAAGTTCTTGAACAGCACGCAGTGCGAAGTCAACTTTGAACCGACACGCTTCAATATGACAGTCAGCAGTCGCAGCAAGAACATCACTGTTGTGCCGACGAAAGATACCAACGTCTTGGATATCGACCCTTTGCGATGGCCCAAGGGTATCTTGCTTCGACAATTCGATTTGGTCTCCAAAGATGAGACGACTATGTACGTATCGACTGTTGGTACAGCTTTCAATACTCCCACCACCGATCATCGTCTTCATCTTGAGATGAACAACACCTTTGGCTACCTACCAATCAGACGCAAATATTACCCTCAAAAGAATCGAAAATGTAATTAAAGCAATGGTAGATGAGATGCTAGTAGCATATGCCCTAAACCAATTCATGGCCGGAGAGTTCCACGATGAAGTCAACGGCTCCATCCTGTGAGAGAGTATTCCGAGCGCGAGGTCAGGAGAGAGGTTATCGTGAGAATGCATAAGATAGAACTATAGAATATAGCAAGTTGTCCTGTAAAGAGGAAGGAGGACAAACGTGTTGTATTATATGGTGGATATTTATTGCAGATACCATAGATTATCAATTGAGCGCCTTTGAGTCTTCCCAGGAAAGGTCTTCATCTCGTGCCGTGTTGGAACTGCGCATTGCAAGCCATCAATTCTTCAACAGGACCTTCAGAAACTGCATCCTTTAGTACTATAGTGAGTAATTCAATTGTACTGTCAAGAATTGTGTTTCTGAGACTTAGTTCAAGTATCGCTCATGGATGATTTGACGTGCGACAACCACCGACTTCTTTTGCTTTGAAGACAGCCAAGCACATGGTACGGCGCATCACAATGACATTTTTTATCGAGTGGCCGTTTAAGTCTATGTTCAGGGAGAGTGTGAACTTGGACCCCTTATCTCTTTGGAATGAAGCATCGCGCTATCGAGTCCCTTTTCTGGGGTCTCCCTTTCTTTCGTTTCTTTTGGCGTTCTGAGACATACGAATATCTGGCATGGTGTCCAATACGATATACCACATCAATTAATATTTTATGTCTCTAAATACCATTGATCTACAGAAAGGATGTTGATTAGTTCGCTGTGAGACATGGTTTCACATCAGCCTTGCAAAGGGTTGTATTCATCAAACTTAATCCCTTGATACTTGGCTCTTTCCTCCCTTGCCTCGAGTCTCTATTTCCTGTCCACGATTGCAAAATGTCTTGACTTCAATTTTTATTCTTTTTTCTGCTGTCGCAAGATCATTGTCTATCTGATTCTCGCATCGGTCGCAGAGTTATACAAGATGGGTGTAGCATCGACACTCATGTCGCGATTCTGCAGGATCTTACCAGCCGTCACCATCGTCACGATATGCTTCTATTTCCTCATAAAACTCTCCCTCTTTTCCACCGCCGTTGTGCCCGATCCTGGACGATGGAAGAATCACGACGTAGAGGTTGAAGAAGAAGCCGATGGTTACACTCCGACATTCGACACGACTGCCATCCCAACACCTCGTCAAACCTCAGCAGCGCATATCGAAGATCTTGAAAATAAGGGCGAAATTGGAGACTTTGCCGATGACGATGAGGTTCTACCCTTTATTAACATTGAAGATGATGGTGATTGGGATGAGGAGGATCTTCAGGAGATGAGTGGTGGGAAGTATGAGAATGAGACCAGCGATGATGGGGGCGACTGGTCTAGGTTCGCTTACATTCAGTATGTGACGAATGAGGATTATCTGTGCAACTCGGTCATGATCTTTGAGGCGTTGCATCGGTTGGGAAGCAGAGCGGATAGACTGTTGATGTATCCGAAGGAGATGCTTGACCCAGAGGCTGAATACTCAAGCTCGCATGGAGGAAAGCTTCTGATCAGGGCAAGAGATGAGTACAATGTCACTCTTCAGCCCATTGAGATCCAACACCGCGATGGACAAGACGGTACGTCCATCACAATGTCCCATTTCACGTTGTTCTCTGACTCTTCTTAGAAACTTGGGCCGATTCCTTCACCAAACTCCTCGCCTTCAACCAAACCCAATACGAACGCGTCCTCTCCCTCGACTCAGACAGCACGGTCCTCCAACACATGGACGAACTCTTCGAACTTCCTCCCTGCCCCGTCGCAATGCCCCGCGCATACTGGCTCTACAACGACAACCCACCCAAGAAGATCCTCTCCTCCCAACTAATGCTAATCCAACCCGACGAAGTCGAATTCGAGCGAATCGTCCACAAGATGAACAGTATCGGACCAAATGACTACGACATGGAGATCGTTAATAGTTTATATCTCGATAGCGCTCTTATTCTGCCTCATCGAAAGTACGATATGCTCACGGCGGAGTTCAGAGGCAAAGATCATGCAGCATATCTTGGTAGTGAGAGGGAACAGTGGGATCCTAATGCTGTGCTGAACGAGGCCAAGTTTGTGCACTTTTCGGACTGGCCTGTTCCGAAACCGTGGATTAATGATCCCGAGGTGAGATTGCAGAACCAGCCGGATTGTGCTACGAATGAGACGACCTGTGCGGAGAGGGAGATCTGGAATGGGTTTTATACGGATTTTAGGGATAATAGAGAGGTAAGTTTGATGCTTGTGGGTTTCGTGATTGGAGGTTTGCTGACAAGTTGCAGAGAGTTTGTGAGTCGTTTGGAACGCAGAAATGGATACATTGGAAGAGAATGGAGAAGAGGATTATGTGACAGTTCATGTGTTTAGGTATATCTTGGGATGTTTAATGCTGAAGGTGATTTATTAGTAGCAAAAAGGAATAAAATGAGTAATATGAATGGTATTGACAGCCGCTTGGACGGGAACTCCTGAGCGTTGACGAGTCCCAATAGCGTGGGACTCAGACCGTGAATCAAGGTGCCAAAAAAGACTAAAGGTCTACTAAATCTATACTAAATTTACCTAGGTCTTTTTATCACTTAGGATAAAACTTGGAAGTTTTCTTGCCTCTCTTAAGGTTATTCACTATATACATGTGATTGATGCTTATCCTGCATGGGTAAGGATGTGATGCGCGAGTTTGCAATCTGGATCGTGTCGACGAGAAAATGAATGGTCGCATATACAAGAGGGGAAACAGCTTGAGCGAAAGGCTTCCATTGCTGATTGAAATGTATATAGGAGAAATCCTCCTGCTAAAAGATTTGTTTTAGTTTACTTTTTATGTATCCAAGTCTTGCATCACTTTCATGCAGCTTCCATCTTCCCAATACACTTCTCATTAGTTTCCCAACAATGGCCGACCACACATCTCTTAACGATGCTTAATTCTTTATACAATGTTTACATTTACAACACGTTTAAAGAGGAAGTTGTTCTCGAAGCTAGTAAGAGCGATGATGCAACGGCGTGGCTCAAGTCTAAAGGTTTTGATACCACACTTGACCAAGTCCAAGCCGAATGGATCAACGAGACAGAAAACTCCCTCAAGCTGTTCACGGGCACTTTGAACACCTATCTAAATGGAAAGATTACCCCGAATCTGCCGATCCTCGATGGGGTTGTCAAGCTCAATGATGAGGCCGTTGTTGATCCTCTTTTCCAGGCCGGCATGCTCACGTGGTCTAGTACAAAGAACACTTCCAACAGATCAATTTCTCTTCTCAATTTTGATCGTTCCATTTCAGGTGATGTTGATACTGCCTCTGAATCAACAGACCTTTACGTTAGGGCTCATTTCAAAGGTGTTTGCTGGACAACGGACCCTCAGCCTTCGCAGTTCAACCTTCATGAGCGACAAGGCATATTCACCCTCAGTTTTATTGAAAAGCTTGCTACCAAGCAAAGCACCAATCTGGACTTACCAGTAGGCCCCAGCTCGATCACACAATGGGCGGATACGTACAGTATCTATGACAATGCTAGCAACGAGTGGAAGACCTCAAGTGAGCAGCTCGTCATTGGAAATGACGGGAATGTTCGATACGGTGATGCTCTTATTCACAACCACAGCTTCAATAATGAGGTCCTAAGCTGGAACGTCAGCGATGGTAACTCTTTCAACATGATTATCATGATGCGCAGGGTCGATCATCCCACAGCGGATGATTCTTACATAGGCAACCAGTTCATCAGCAAGAAGTGGTCACCTGACGAAGCTGTCCCCAAAGCGAGCAACGTCATGGGTCTTGTAGGTTCCCTACCAGATATAAACAACACCGCAAAGAACTTGAAGCTTCACGCCCGTATCATGACCTTTGTCGTTGACGGGTCAAAGATGGGCGCTGGCATGGCTCTCGTGTACTTCCGAAGCAAGCTCAAAGATCTCGCGGGAAGTTTCCTCAGAAGCAGCACGGAGAAGCTCATCGAATGGGCCAAGACGCGATACAACATTGCGAAAAAGGCATATAAGATTCAGATTCAGACTGCTAGGCTTGATGAAGCTCTGGAGGCTGGGAAAGAAGGAGCTAGATTGGCAGGGCAGAGGGCGGAGGAGCGTGCGAGGAAAGCTCGGGAGGATGCTAAGAAGGCTCAGAGGGGCTTGGAGAGGCAGATTGGGGAGGAGAAGATGAATCAGGATCTTGACGATGCGGGAAAGCAAGCCCAGAATGAGAAGGGGGGTGCAGAGGCGGATAAGTCTGAGCAGAAAAGAGATGGCGAAGATGAAGGCGAAAGCAGCGGTTGGGGCAAGGAAATTGAGGAAGGGCTAGAGAAAGATGGAAGTGACTTGCTCTGATCAGAGTCTCGAAGGCTGGTTACATGATCAAGAACTCTCAAAGCGAACCAGTAGAACTCCATAGCCCAGCATTACCAGTTAATGGGATCATCCGTAAGAGACCTGCTTCGTGAGGATCAAAGAGCAAGGTTTCTCATACCTGTTGGTATGTCGCCTTCGACTAATCTATACAGTGTGTAAGAAGAGGAACGGGATTAAATAATTACGTTGAAGTGAACTCAGAGTGACTTTTACTATGGCTACTTTACCCTCCGCTGCCCTCGTATCAACCTGTCCATCACCTTTCTCTTCCATCACTCTCCTCCATTTAAATCCCCTTCTTCACCCTCTCAGCATCCTGCACCTTCGCAAAAACCCTCTTCGTCTGAACAACACTATGAACCATACAAACCGTCGGAATAACAATCCAGATGGCATTACAGAAAACATAATACATGTAAAAGTAAAACTGCTCCGGACGACAGTACACGATAGTATGAACGATCTCGTTAAAGTAGCAAGTACCAAAGTACAAGACATCGCCGTAGAGTTGACCAACGCTGATGATCAGCTGAATTGGGTGTCGGAGAGGATGTTGCTTGATGATACTCCATGCGCAAAAGAACGACATGGGACCCCAGAGGAAAGCGGTTATGGCTTCCATGGGAACGAGGAAGGAATCTTGAGTGAGGTAGCGGGAGTCTGAGAGGGAGTATTCTTTCCAGAGTTGGGCGAAGAGGAATTGTCTGTTGGAGATGTCGACGAAGTTGACGACATAGTAACCTTATTCATTAGCACCATTTCTAATATTGGAATGGGAGGACATACCCTCGAAGAACAAATGGATGCATCCGCAGAGAGCGAACCACAGTGTCATGAATATCTCTGTCTTTGATAGTGTTCGTCGCGATTGCTGGATGAGTGATAATGTTACTCCCAGAATGGCGCTCGCACCGACGACGAAGGATGCTACGAGAGCGCGGGAGGACATTGTGTTGGCGGCATATTGAGGAAGTGCAGCGTTCAATGGCCAGAAGGGATGAAGGGGGATCTTCGCTGTTGTGTTGACGCTTTCGATGAGAGTGTCCATTGTTTCTGTGTCTGCTGTGCAAGAAGTAAAGTCGAAGATGAAGTGCGATCAAGCTGAGTTTGTTGTTGTTTGTGTAAGACCAAGCTGAGTACGCCTCTTTTAAATACTCCAACCATCTTCAGCCTGCAGTTTACACAAACTGATTCACCACAGCCTTATTCCTTCCCCTCCACCCAAACATCTTACACCGTTACCCGCTTGGCACATCGGAAACTCAAGATCCGCCATCGAACCACTTCCATCCCCACGACAAAGGATTATCTACAAATACTCCCATTGGCTAACCTTGAATAATCTCAGAAAAAGAGATGGGGAGCGGGAATCTCGGGGTCCGTTTGGTGATCTTGGGGTTTACGATGCGAATACGAACGCGTCACTCGAATACGAAAATCGACGTACGCTGTTGTGATTATTACTGGCTCTTTTCTATCCAAACACCACAGTCTCTGATCTCACCTCTCCAAAACTCCCAATATCATCGCCTGAACTCATTATAAGCGATAACTCAACCCTCTTCTCAACTGCATCCACCATAACCAACGTCTCCCTCATTCTCATACTCTCAGGAACTCTCTCTATACCAGCCCAGCTCGTCCTCGCCGGTATTTCCTCAGCCTCCGCCCAAGCCTCCCAAGGAACATCTTCCATCGCTTCTAATGGAGAAGCTAAATCGCTATTAAAGTATTTCTGCCCTTCGACTTCCATGATTCGTTTACCGACTGCTGCTGCACCGTCGCTGTGCCACATTCCTTCTTGTCGCTTGATCTTGTAGAGAAAACTAATTGCACGACGACGTAGCCAGGGATGGCGACAGCGTTGGGCGACCATGAAGGCGGGGACGATGAAGCCTGATTCTAGGGAAAGAGGGGATTGGACTTGTGTTGGTGGTGTGCTGGACCAGAGTGTTTCTGCGAGTGTGAGGATGCGTTCGTAGTGGCCCAAGAATCTGTCCCATCGTGTTTCTGGGCCGAAACCGCCTGCTGAGAGATACATGCGTATTAATGTGTGGTACAGTCTGATAGACACGGCGCCTATCTCATCATGCGGGTTCGGATGCTTCCTCTCGAACTGGGCCATCTTGTACTCCCATGAGATAAGGTCCTTGCTTGTGAGATGCAGCATCGCGAGATCTTTTGCAGCACCTTCTTCATCTCCCGCTATCGTCGTCTCAGACAACATCATAAGTCTCCTCATCATTCCAAACAACGCCGTCCCAGCCTGGCCATAGCTCTTTATCTCCGTGGTCTTCATGTACTCATCAATCCACACCGTTCTCGGCGCCTGCTTATAAGGATATGGAGCCGACGAGTCAGAGAATGTCATAGCCATCAAGTCCAACCTCGTCAACATCTCTGCAGCACTCGACGTCTCAGCACCGTGTCCTGCTTGACTTAACAAACGATGACCAGCCATGATGTGAACTTGGCTTTCGGACCATCGACCCATCATGTTAGTAACTGACAAAAGCGCAAGACTCAATGCGAGCAGTTGTGTCGGATCCTTTACATCTTGTGCACACGTTATCGCACGGCCATAATTCTCATTTGCCTGCGACCAGAGTCTTTCGCCGCTGTGATACCCACGTCCTTGCCAGAACAGCTCATGTCGTTGATGAAGCGCTCCCAAAGCAAGGGTAGCATGCCATACTGCTGGTTCAGAATGTGCCAGCTGGAGTAACTCCCTCGTCCAGAACTGTGATGGGATAAACGATGCAGTCGACGGCGCTGTTAGTGTCCGAAATACATCGAACAGCGTTAGATTCGTCGGTGTCGCTGAACGACCCCTATCCCGTGGATACTGAGATAAAGCTTGTGAGATCGGCCCAATTACTGACATCTGACGAGCTGCCTCTGCAAGTTGGCGTCGTGTAACAGTTGAGTCCTCAGGAAGATATCCATCGCATTGACGTTTAGAATTTAAACATCTTTGACACGAAGGTTTCGCCAAGTCGCATTTTACACGACGAATGCTGCTCCTATTAGCCAAATCCTCAGGCTACCATGGGATACCAAGACTTACCGGCATGTAATACACCCATTCCCTGCTTTTCTTGGCATGATTTAAGTGAGAGGCTCAAATTATTGAAGAGAATGAGATTACATGCTGGGCTGACGCATTTGTATTCATTTCATCATCAGCACAGCCACCCATAGCCGTGAAGTGGGCTATGAACCAGGATCCGTTACATTGACTCACCGTAATGCGTCGTCAGATTTAAGGCTTTGTTGTGGCTTTTTAAGCATGAGTGCATTTTGAAGGTTCGAAGATAACGTGATAGACTGAGATCGTTGCATCAAGAGGCGGAAATAAACAGATTAAAGAGCCTGCTAAGTTCATAAAGTTATCCTGAATTAACCTCAACTCACCTAATTATTTTTATCACCAATGATTAAAGTTCCAAGTATTCTGCCGTTTCCTTAAAGTAACAGCGATCTACGGTACAGATTGGTTCAGCCCTACCCGTCCGTAGCAGGGATCTACCATCTCCAATGAGCCATGAACCAACTCACCACTACGTTCAGCACCCAGCCACGCTAACACACCAAGATTCAATATTTAATGCAATTCATTATTCATAAGGGTATCAAGTTCTATAATTCATTCTCCTTCTCTTTCTTCTTCGCCCTTAACACCACCGCATGCTGCTTCGTATGGAACTTCACATCATCCGGATACAACGGATTCCAGACAGTATTACACACCTTACACTCTGAAAACGCTGCTTGTGCCGATATGTTCAGTGTTGTCTGTACAGTTGGTGTTTTTGCTTTTCCCCTCTTCACTAGTTTTATATCGCTTGTGCTCGATTCGCGCTGTAAAGAGCTCTCTCGAGCAGCTGGCCGCGAGGTCTTTGCGCTGGGGTCTTCAGCTTCTGTATCCTCGCCTTGTGTATCATCTCCTGTGTTATCATCGTCTAGTACTGGCGTTGATGTGCCGCGGAAGCGAAGTAAGCGTGGTTTCTTTCGGGGTTCTATCCTTGGTGGTTGCGGTGGTGAAGATGGGGGTGTTGATTCGGGTTGTGGTTCGTCGCTCTTTGGGCTGGAAGTAACTGTAGATGATGGAGGGACGGGTTTGAAGAAGTTCAAGATTGATCCCTTCTTGATTGGCTCGGTAGTGGGTTTGTTCGTTGTTGTCGATTCAGGCGTGTCCTTCGCCTCTTCCTTGGCCCTCTTCAGCGGCGCCGTGCCTGTTCCTTTGGATGCTGGCGATTCAGAAGCTGTTACTTCTGCTGATACCCGTCGCTTCTTTGTATTCGGTTCCTTCGGTGAGTCGTCTCGAATGCTTCGTTTGCCATATGTTCGTAATGGTTTGACGCGCGATCGCGGCACTGATGGCGCTGGGCTTGCACACCTAACTGGGTCAGTATATTTCCAGTGACACAATAAAAGCTCGTAGATCATACATTCTGGGATTTCGAGCTTCAATTAACTGTCATGCTGCCCAACATCAACCCGAATCCGTGTTGCTGTCGTGTGGGTGAGGCACGTAAACAAATCGCACTTCAACGCCGTATGGAATTTCGGGAGAGAAGAAAAGAGTATATACTATTAAGACGACTGGGAAAAGAACGAAAGAAAGAGATTAAATGAACAATGGATGGAATATTGACCTCGAACTTGAGGCGTGCCGAGGAGAGGAAACAATTAAAGTGATGGATGCCCCACTGGGCTGGGAAGACGCGTCGAGACGCGTCTGGCGCGCAGTCACATGGGCCCCGAGCCATGATATCACCCATCATGGCTGCTATCTAATGCCCGTGCTTTTTGCTCGAAATCATGATCATGATGTTGTCCAGGTAAGATTATGGCCATGTCGAACTTGTAAATTGCTGTGAACAAGCCTTGGCATCGATGCGAAGGGAATGTCGCATTTCCCAGTAAGAAGCTGGCTTCCTCATTCTCTTGTGATTAAATATTATAGCCTTGCGGTATTTGCTTAGATCATGTCTCGACCTTCGCTTCTGTCTTTCGTTTCCTCACCCCGTCCTCCATTTTATCCTTCTCCTTGATCAAAACACTCTTCTCGTCCTCATCCTTCCCAAGAACCCAACTCTCAACAACCTCCCTAACCTCCTTAACCTTTCCATGTTTCTTCCTCCCCTGATCCATCTTCCACATATACGCATTGTACACCACAACCTCTGCAATAGCAACAAGTATACTTCCTCCCATCGTCAAGAATAACCGTGACGGTAGACTCCACCACCGCGCTGTAACCCATAATGTTCCTGCGACACCGGCGATACTGACGAGGAAGTTGATGATCAGCGTTACTTGTTTGTGAACTTCTTCCATCGCTATATCGTCGTCACCGATGTCTGCGGAGGATGTTGGGCGGTTTGCGGCGGCGAAGGAGGCGGCGCTGGAGGGGAAGTGGTCTTTGAAGGTTTCGTGTTGGGGAGGTGGGTTTATCATTCGTTCGTAGGTGCGGGCTTCTTCTTCGCGGCGGAGACGGGCCATCAGAGCTTTGTATTCGGGGGACTGCAGTTATCAGTATGAGAATCGAAGAAGAAAATGTGGTATAACATACTGGTTCGGGTTTGGAAGGTGGAGGGGGGATATAGACGGATGCGCCGCGAAGGAGTTGTTCAAGGGTGAAGTTTGAGTTGCCTTGAGCTTTCAGTTGTTTCCACAGGTCGACTATTTGACCATGCGATATGGGATTTCCAACTTTGGGCTCGTCTAATGAAGGTTCTTTGGTGGGTTGCTGTGATTCTTGTTCCTCTGTTTCGTCATGATCTTCGATTCGTGGTGTTTCTGTAGATTCGACAGTCGACAACGCCTCCACGATGGAGGACGTCATTGTGATTAGCACCATGATGTTCTGTGGCACTTGTTATGCAAACTATCGTGTTCAAAAGACCGGTACAAGTTCAATCGTGGTAAAGTCGTCGTAAAATGTCGTTGATGTTTAATTGAAACGTATCAAAGGCCAAAGCTTGATCAACAGGCATCTATTTCTAGGCCAGTTCCGTAGCGATCCATCCGCTGACGCTTAGCTCAACGGCCCCATAACCAACTCACCCAATCACATTCCGTCTCTTGACGGCCTGTTATCGGCTGCTCGCCGAACGGACCCGCAAACCCCCCGGCTTAGCAGAACACAGCTAGAGCTGGAAAAGTTTAGAGAATCGGATCAATCGAAGCCATCGAACAAAATTTCCCTCGCCATTACGATCCCGACTACCACCGCCTGCGAACGTCCCAAACGATATAATTAACGAATGCCGTTATAACACTCGATTTATTTACCGTTCGAGAATTATCCACAACAGTGCGCTACGATGCTCCGTCCGGGGGCCTCGGTGGTGCGAGGCACTATGAACAGACAGGTTGTGTGGACGAGGACAAGCGCTGCTGCTCCGGCTTGCGCTCTGTGCAGACAATTGACCGTCAATCGATCTCCCTCGAGGATACATAGCGCTTCGTTGCATACTAGTCCTCGAAGGGACTCAGCTTGGGGTGCGGCTGTTCAAGTCGCTTCCAATGTTGTAAGCAATGTTGTTAAGAAGGCTTCCAAGGATGCAATGCATGTCGATCCTCTGCGGACCGTCGCCAAAGAGATGAAGTTTCTCACGGGAAATATTCGAAAACTTCTCGGTTCTGGCCATCCTTCGCTTGATCGTGCTGCCAAATATTATACCCAGGCTGAGGGGAAGCATGTCAGACCATTGATCGTTCTTCTCATGAGCAGAGCTACATATCTCTGCCCAAAGACACCTCCTACGGCTCCTATAGTTACTCCCCGTGGCATCGACACTTCGATATCGCCAGCTCAGATCCTCGCCGATGTAAACCCCTCTGCTCAGCCTCTATCATCTCTCGAACAAGAAGTCCCCGATGCAAACTCCGATATTCTTCCTAGCCAGCGACGACTTGCCGAAATCACGGAGTTGATTCATACGGCTTCTCTTCTTCACGACGACGTTATCGATCACTCTATTTCTCGACGAGGTTCGCCTTCGGCAAATTTGGAGTTTGGCAACAAGATGGCTGTTCTGGCAGGTGATTTCTTGCTAGGCAGGGCATCTGTTGCGCTGGCTCGTCTTCGAAACCCAGAGGTTGTCGAGCTGCTGGCTACTGTTATCGCTAACCTCGTAGAGGGCGAGTTCATGCAGCTTAAGAACACAGAGCGGGATGAGAGCAATCCCAAGTGGTCGGAGGAGACTGTCACATACTACCTTCAAAAGACCTACCTCAAGACTGCATCGCTTATCTCAAAGTCTTGCCGAGCTGCCGCTTTGCTGGGTAACACGGATGCTGTGACAGTCGATGCAGCTTACTCGTATGGACGAAACCTTGGACTGGCTTTTCAGTTGGTAGACGACCTTTTGGATTATACACAGAGCGGTTCAGATCTGGGTAAGCCTGCGGGGGCAGATTTGGAGTTGGGTCTTGCGACGGCACCACTGCTATTTGCTTGGAAGCAAATGCCGGAACTCGGAGCCCTCGTTGGCCGCAAGTTTGCCCAGGAGGGTGACGTACAAAGGGTAAGTTGGTTGCATTCATTCTTTGTTTCTCGACGAATCACATCTGTTGGAGATAATCCATGCTAATAACGCTACAGGCACGTGAGTTGGTTCTTCAGAGCGACGGTATCGAGCAGACCAGGGCTCTCGCGCAAGAATACGTGGATAAAGCTATTGCCTCGATTGCGGAATTCCCCGAGAGTGAGGCTAAGGATGGATTGATTGAGATGGCGCATAAGTCGCTCAAGCGACAGAAGTAACGGACATAACGGGAGGGAGAGAAGAAAAGGCGGGATATACGCCGTGTACGAATATCACATCACATCGCATCACTAATTTTTTTTCACATGATGGAGGACGAGAAAAAGCAACATTTTGGTCAAAAGTCATGGGAGGGTTTGGTCAGCTGGGCATGGCGGTGTACTGTATGATTGTGCTTAGACTCCCTTTGTTACAGAACGAGACGTCTAGACGGGCAGGAAAGTGATGCATGTATGATTATACCTGTTCTTACTTTTTCACTATTTACTGTACTTAACGCTGAAAGCTGACGGAGAAAAAGTCACAAGAGGGCGTGAGCTTGGCAAGGGAGTTGAGATGACGCTTTAGACTTTTTATAACCTCGGGTATGAAGAATGTGTATGCTTAAACTTGGTGTTTTGATCGAGTAATACCCCATGCTCATAATCGAGTAATACTCATTGTGATGATGGACTGATGCCGAATTAGGCGATCGAGTAATCCTCAGTTGGACCTTGATCATGCACCTCCGCGGAGAACAACACCACGACGATGAGGATTTCATCGAGTAATGAAAACGTGTTCTACAGTCATTCGGCCCTCAACACGAGAACACAACCTGCTGACTGTCGTTCTCGTAGACCCCGAATAACCTCAGCCATAAAGAAAAACCCGAAAACTAACGAATTCATCCGAAGCCGCACCGTTGGGACTTACCTATCCCGCGATGACATTACTCGATGGTTACTCGATTCAATCACCATCGGCGTAAAGGGTTCAGTGTCTGATTGGCTAGACGGACGTCGGCAGTGTCCGATGGACCCTGAAATTCTGAATTTTTCGAGGTTCGATAAGCTAAGCTTTTCTGTAAGTGGGACCTCTTGTTGCAAAGCCGGAACAGGATCAGGATCAGGAACTGGAAACTGAGGTTTTGATCGAATAATGAATACGATATTTCCCCGAGCCGAGAAATCTCGATAAGAACGAGGCCATTCCCGGATTCTGGGGGTGGCTTTTTTCCCCTTCCTCTTTTCTTCTGAACAACACTCGTTGAACCAATTGTCTTGTTCTCTTTGATAAGGAAATTCTCCGATCACTAGATCTTAGCTTTGTTATCTTTATCTGACGGCCTCCTTATCTTTGAAGCCAAAACAACCCCACCAATCCGTGGTCAGCCCCTCCAACAAGTGTAGAGATAAGGGATAAGAGAAAGACCTCGGCGAGAAGCACGAGGACGAAAAGGGATAGAAACTAGGATTCCCCGGATTTTTGGAAAGCTGTAGCTTTACCTTTTGTTTGAGTTTTGAGTTTGGATCTCTTTTTCTTCTTTTCCTTCTCTTTACTCTTCCCCTGTTTGGTTCATCAACGCTGTTTCTGCCCATCATGACAACTTCAAACACTGAGCAATACCCCGAGGGTCCTCTCTCTGTCCTCGTATCCTCTCGAGTCGTTGTCACTCTCCCCGATGACTCTCTTGCCATCACTCCCGCTTCCATCGTCGTCAGCCCCATCACCGGAAAGATCATCTCTGTCATTCCCGAAGTCCTTCCCTCAACAAGCTTCCCTGCTGGTACAGAGTATGTCGACCATACTCCCAAGCTTCTCCTGCCTGGTCTCGTCGACGCTCATGTTCACTTGAACGAGCCTGGTCGTACCGAGTGGGAGGGCTTCTGGACTGGTACGCGTGCTGCTGCTAGTGGTGGTGTCACTACTGTTGTTGATATGCCGTTGAATGCTATTCCTCCTACGACCACTCTTAGTGGGTTTGAGGAGAAGTTGAGGGCGAGTCGGGGGCAGTGCTGGGTTGATGTTGGGTTTTATGGTGGTGTTGTTCCTGGAAATGCTGATGAGCTGAGACCTCTTGTTGAAGCTGGCGTTCGAGGATTTAAGGGATTCTTGATCGAGTCTGGTGTAAGTTGTCCTGTTTCGTAAGTTGAGTCGCAAGCTGACATTCATAGGTTGACGAGTTCCCTGCTGTTTCCTCCAAGGATATCGCCCTCGCCATGGAGACTCTCAAGGATAGCCCTACCACTCTCATGTTCCATGCCGAAATGATTCCTCCCATCACTCAATCCGTCGGTGATGACGTTCAGACCTCAGAAGCTCCCCTCGCTCCCACTGGTGAACTCACCGCATACAAGACCTTCCTCGAATCGCGACCCCCTGCTTTCGAAACATATGCCATTGAGGAAATTCTTAGCCAAGCACACATTGCCCCTTCGCTGCACCTTCACATCGTTCATCTGTCCGCTACCCAATGTATTCCTCTCCTCAAGGCAGCTCGCAAAGCAGGCATCAACATCACAGCTGAGACTTGCTTCCACTACCTTGGTCTGACAGCTGAGGAGATTGAGAAGGGCGACACTCGACACAAGTGCTGTCCTCCTATTCGAGAGGGCAAGAACCGCGATGGCCTCTGGGAAGAGCTCGTCGCTGAAGATTCATGCATCAAGACTGTTGTGTCGGATCACTCACCCTGCACACCCCAACTCAAGCTCCTCCCTCAACATCTCGACACTGACCGACCCAACATGCCCCACAACGACTCCGGTATCGACGTGACACACTCCGAAGCTCAGAACGCTGAAAAGGAGCGCGGTGACTTCTTCGCTGCCTGGGGCGGTATCTCCTCAGTCGGTCTTGGTCTCCCCATTCTTCACACCGCGGCCAAGAAGCGCAGTGACTTCTCCAAGACACCCAGCATCACAGACATTGTGCGTCTTTGCTGCCAAGCGACAGCCGCTCAAGTCGGTCTTTCGCATCGTAAGGGCGCTATCAGAGTTGGTATGGATGCCGATATTTGTGTCTTCGATGATGCAGACGAGTGGACATTTTCACAAGGTGATATGCGATGGAAGAACCGCTGCTCACCGTGGGAAGGCCATCAATTCACCGGTCGCGTGAAGGAGACTTGGCTGCGCGGTAACAAGGTTTTTGAGCTTGGAGCGGCGAACTCTGGATTTGTGGTTGGCAAGCCTTTGGGGGAGAGCATCACTGAGAAGCGAACATTCTGAAATGATTGATGATTAGATAGCATTACGGCGTTCTTGGATGGGGGGATAGAATTGTATGTTATTTTATCTATTTCTGGTTTTGTGTTTTTCTTATTGAATAGCATGAGTAATGAGAAAGGATATTGATGAGATTGTGGCGTCATTGGATGTATTTGATGTGCATGTGAGCTTGTGAGGTGTCTTGATTGTAGCACGAAGAAAGATGATTTGGAGAAATTGTGGGGTTAATGATGCATTTCGTTATTTGGTGTGAGGCTTGGAGGACCTACTCCGATCATTTGAAGGCTGTCAAATGTACCGTACCATTCTAATTGTTCTTGTATGTTGGATGGTAAACTGGGGAAAGTCACAAGAATTGAAACTTGGATATTGAATGACAGAAATACTTGTCAAGTAAGGGTGTAATTTAGCAGGCTCTTTGACTGCCTTAGCTTCATCCCCTTATTCAAGCCTCAAGATCTCGAGACATTTCTCCTAATGCATTTCCATTCTACGCCAATATTCACATTGTTCAATTCATCATTCTCATTAGCCTCTCCGTATAACATTCTTAAACGGATAAAGATTACCGTGTCATCATGCTATACAAAATAAACCTTGTCTCGCGAAAACCGTTAAAGAGCTCGCTTAAGCCTCGTCGAATCTTAAAAAACCTCGGTTTAGGCGAAAGAGACGGTTGCATCGGTTCGCAGCCGAAGTGGACGCCAAGCGCTAGACATGTTTACTTTGGGACATGTTAGCGAAAGTTCTTTTCAGGGATCATGGAAGTGATAAGCGAGGTGTAAGTGGGAGCTATTGATGATGAGTGGAAGTCAATTCTGACACCAAGTGAGATTGACTTTTAAAGGACATATTCTGCAAGCCGGGCTTATTAGACTACTGTTAACGGAGTCTTACGCTACCATCCTTTATTCATAGTGAGATATTGTATAATTTGTATGAAAGAGGCATGTGAATCGACCTCCCTCTTTAATCCATCCTTGCTCGGAACTGACCAACTCCGAGATGTCAACCTCTCCACGTCAGCAACAATGCACCCTCCACCAACAGAATTCCACAAATCACACGCATCACAACCCATCTCCTTCTCGATCAATTCTTCGGCCTAGACCCTTGCCCCCCGCAACCTCGCTTCCACTCCCCGATCTTCACACCCATCAAAAAACCACAAACCTCACCCGACTCTAGAACAATCTCAACGAATCAGACGCTCCTCTCGGGTATTAACCTTGGAGCTCGTTTATACAAACTTGACTATGAATTACCTCTTTGGGAAGATGGCCGTTGGCCTTATGCAGTGGGATTTCTCGCCGAGTGGTGATTGTTACGTTTCGTTTCTTGTTCCTCTTTTTAGGCGTCATAGATTAACCAGCCTGAATATTCTGGATAATAAGCACGAGTTTCCGGTTCTTTATGCCACAATGTCCCGGACTTGGGCAAATAGATAACATTCCGCCTTCGATCGCGCTTACGACAAAGAACTGCAATCATGTCGCATCATGATCCCGACGTTGAGAAAATGGACAGAACCAGCTCGCCGGATCTTTCGATAGATCATGGCATTCACCATCTTTCTGGAGGCCATCTTTCTCTCGACGATGTACAAGCCGTTCATGTTCAACTTCACAACTTTGCTGTATCGGTTGATACAGCACCATCATGGCTTGCACCCTCAACATACGGAGATTTGTTCTCGTCAAAGTTCAGCACCGCTCCAAAGATGAAGCCGTTACTCAATGCTGTAAACGCCGATCTTCAACCAGGAACCTTAACAGCTATCATTGGAGGTAGTGGCTCGGGAAAGACGACGTTGCTCAACACAGTCGCTGAAAGAGTTCTGAGCTCGAGATTGAGCCAAGAGGGTGTTGCGACGTTTAATGGGAAAGTTGGAGTTCACAATGTTCGAGCTGCATATGTTATGCAGCAGGATATTTTGCTACCGACGCTTACTGTTAGGGAAACGTTGAGATACTCGGCTGATCTGCGATTACCGCCGTCGACGACCGCTGAAGAACGGCATAGAGTTGTTGAAGAGGTTATTCTTGAACTTGGACTGAAGGAATGCGCTGATACACGGATTGGTAACTCACAGCATCATGGGTGTTCAGGTGGCGAGAAGCGACGAACGAGTATTGGTGTTCAACTCCTCGCCAACCCGTCAGTCCTCTTCCTCGACGAGCCGACTACCGGTCTTGATGCGACGAGTGCATATCAGCTTGTGCGAACACTCAAGACCCTTGCGCAGAAGGGGCGCACGATCATAACGACGATTCATCAGCCTCGTTCTGAAATCTGGGATCTTTTCGACAACCTTATTGTTCTAACAAAAGGCAGTTCTGTTTTCTCGGGCGCGATCAAAGATGCTGTTTCTTGGTTCGCAGACCTAGGTTTCCAACTTCCTCCATTTGTTAATCCCGCCGAGTTCATCATTGATATTGCGGCCGTTGATAATCGTACTCCCGAGTTGGAACAAGAAACTTCTGCGAAAGTCGAGAGGTTGAAGAGTGCTTGGAATCAGGAAACTCAGAAGCAACAGCCTCCTCTTGATACGGTCGATATTGGTGATGGGAAGAAGAAGAAGGATAAGAAGGCGGAAGAACATGCCGGTTTCGTGCGACAACTCACTGTTCTTACCGATCGTACCCTCAAAGTTACATACCGTGACCCTCTTGGTATGGCAGCTACACTCATGGAGGCTATATTCATGGGTCTTGTTTGCGGATACCTATTCTTCGATCTCGGTCGCGACCAAGCCGGCATTCGCTCTCGTCAAGGTGGATTATACACAGCTGCCGGTCTACAAGGCTATCTCATCCTCATCTTCGAAGTCTACCGCATGACCTTCGACATTCCCACGTTCGACCGCGAGAACTCAGAAGGATGCGTCGATGCCCTCCCATTTGTCCTCTCACGAAGAATCGCACGGATGGTAACAGAAGATGTCGCTGCGCCGTTCCTCTTCTCGGTTATTTTTTACTTTATGGCTAGTTTTGATCGGGATGTTGAAAAGTTCTTTACCTTCTTTGCTATCACGTTGTTGAACCAGTACATTGCTGTTACGTGTGCCATGACATGCGTCGCTACGGTTAGACACTTCGCTGGAGCGAGTGTGATAGCAAATCTGGTTTTTACGCTGCAGAGTATGGCTTGTGGAATGTTCATCAACGTGAACAGTTTGCCTGTCTATGTTCGATGGCTCAAGTGGCTGACTTACACGGTAAGTTTCTCGCTGATACACAAATCTAATGCTGACATCCGAAGTTCTACGTGTTTAGCGCATACTGCGGAAATGAGTTCGAAGGAAGTTTCTACGATTGTCCCTTCGGCGACGACTCCGACCCGCGATGTAAACAGTACACGGGCTCATACGTGATGGCATCTCTTGGCTTCCCGAAAGACTGGGTTGCGAAACCTATCCTCGTATGCGTCGCCTTCGTCATCTTCTTCGTGGTACTATCAGTCATCGGACTTCATATCCTCAAGGTTGAAATGACAGTTGCTCGCGCTCGTGTCTCGGATACCGATCTTTCTGCTGGAAAGGAGAAAATGACTGCACGATCTGTCGCCGACGTTCGAGCTATTGACCTGGAACTCAATCAATTCTCACTTTCTTTGGGTAAGAGAACTCGATTGGGGAAGAAGTTACCGACAAAGACAATTTTGAACCCTGTTAATGCGACGTTCAACGCTGGAGTTCTCAATGTGATCATGGGTCCTTCGGGAAGTGGAAAGACATCACTTCTCAACTCAATGGCTCTTCGACTGCGGAATTCCGTGGGGACTAAGTACCGACCAGCTGGAAAACTTACCTTCAACGGGGCTGTTCCTTCGGATTCTGTTATTCGATCAGTTTGCTCTTATGTCTGTCAAGATGATGATGCGCTACTGCCATCGCTTACAGTTCGTGAGACACTTCGCTTCGCAGCTGGTCTTCGTTTGCCCTCTTTCATGAGCAAAGAGGAGAAGAACCGTCGGGCAGAAGACGTCCTTCTCAAAATGGGTTTGAAGGATTGTGCTGACAACCTTATTGGTGGTGAACTCGTCAAGGGTATTTCGGGAGGAGAAAAACGTCGTGTTTCTATCGCGGTACAAGTCCTTACTGATCCTCGTATTCTTCTTCTCGATGAACCGACATCTGGATTAGATGCTTTCACTGCGAATTCTATCATGGAAGTCCTTCAAGGTCTTGCTAATGAGGGTCGTACTCTCATCCTTACGATCCATCAAGCTCGATCCGATCTGTTCAGGGAGTTTGGAAACGTATTGCTTTTGGCAAGAGGTGGTTCGCAGGTTTACTCTGGTCCTGGAAAGGATATGCTTGGATATCTTGCGCGTCATGGATACGAGTGTCCAACACATACCAACCCAGCTGATTTCGCACTCGATATGATTACGATCGATCTTCAACAGGAGGGAAGAGAGCTAGAGTCCCGAAAGCGGGTACAGAATCTGATCGACCATTGGAAAGAAGAGAGTTCATCTACAAACGAAAAACCTGCTGGGACTCGAGATGGAGATATCAAGACAGATACCCCTGAGCAACACAACAGCCAGAACACAACACACCGCCGCTCCTTCAACAAAGCCAACCTCTCAACCCCCGCCGAACTAGGCGCCCTCATCCGCAAACGCGCCCCCATAACAACATCCCTCCCCCTCCTCCTCCACCGCGCCACAATAAACACCTACCGCCAACCCGAGCTCATCGTCGCCCGTCTCATGCAAGTAATCGGCCTCGCCCTCGTCCTCGCACTATTCTTTGCCCCATTCGACAACGATTACTACTCCGTCCAGAACAGAATGGGTTTTGTGCAAGAGATCGGTGCGTTTTACTTTGTGGGCATGTTGCAGAATACAGCGATTTATCCGAATGAGCGGGATGTGTTTTATAGAGAGGATGATGATGGGGTTTATAGTGTGCATGCGTTTTTGGCGGCTTATACGATTCTGGAGGTGCCGTTTGAGATTATAAGTTGTATGATCTTTGGTGTTTTGGGGGTTATTGCCGTTGATCTTCCACGAACTGCGACGCTGTACTTTGTTTCGGTTTTTGCTTGTTTTGGAATCGTATCATGTGGCGAATCTCTGGGTATCATGTTCAACACACTCTTCGGCCACACCGGTTTCGCCGTCAACATCATGGGCGTCTTCCTCGCGCTGGCTAACACAATGGCTGGTATTCTCTCCATCGACATGCCGGAGCTCTTCAAAGCATTCAACTACCTCTCCCCTATTCGGTATGGTACGCGAGCTGTGGCGCCATACTCACTGCGGGATATTACGTTTACGTGTAATGACGAGCAGAGGTTGCAGAATGGAAAGTGTCCGATTGAGACGGGGCAGCAGGTTTTGGAGTTGTATAACTTTGATGTTGATCCTGTTGTTAACGTGGCGTGCTTGGCGGCTTGTGTTGTGGTGTATAGGTTGCTTGCTTGGGGGTTGTTGAAGATTGCTAGGACGCATTGGAAGGAGAGGAAGAAGAGTGATGGGAGTGTGAAGGGGTAGATAGGAGGACTGGTGAATAGTGGCTTCGAATGTCACTAAGATCATAATAAGTTGGAGATCAGTTACCGCTACATATACAAACAACACCGAGAAGTGCAATCTCACATCATCTTCACCCAAAGGTCGTTGCTTGCATGTGGTCTGGTCTCCCGCTAGTTCCCCATCTTTGATCACCCTGAACACCAACAAGCACCAAACATGTCAATAATTCTTAGACCACTCACTATATACTCAAAAGACAATAATCACAAGGCCGTGTCCCTTGTTCAAGAACCGCCTCTCTTCCAAATGATAACACGTGACATTTCCTGATGCAGAGGCGGGCCCCAGGGAGCAAGAAATCTTCAGACTCTAGAAGAAGATGCCAAAATAAACTCGTCAAAGAGGCCCCTAAACTTAGGCTAACTTACCTAACTAAATCTTATTATTATTTAGGATTGAGGTCCTAAGTTTTATTGCCTCCCCTAGGCGGGGAACCTGGTGTTGTGTTGGTTGTGTCCATTATAACCAATAGGCGTTTGCAAAATGTCAGGCAACAGCTCTCACCAATCACAGCCGTCGCCAAGCATGCATGTACACGATAAGAATCAGTCCATCCTCCCAATAGTTGAAGCACCTTAATATCTCAGCAGAAGCAATTCATTCATGCCAAAATGGCCGAGACGAACGAACAACCTATTGTTGTACCGGATGAGCAGGTCAGTTGGTAAATTGTGTTGTTATGAGTAGAGCTGACCATGTTGGTACAGGAGGACAATGAGTCTACGCTGGGTGAGGTATAATAGCCAATCGATCCATGGTATGTCTCAGAGTTTCTAACATGCCTGGGTTTTAGGACTCTGCATCTACTACAGCAAGTGTATCCGAATCAATCTTTAATTACCGCTGTGAAAACGGGAGAACGTATCATGCGTATAAAGACGGCAGTAAGTTAAGCTGTCTCACAAGCCCAGCGCTTTCTAACTCAGCCATCCCAGAGTATGTCTTGCCGAATGACGAGAGGGAGAATGAAAGATTAGGTATGGCCTGAATCTACTCCAGTTTTTAGTCTTCAGTTGCTGATTACGTGCCTAGATCTACAGCATAATCTGTTCTTGCTCACATTTGGCGATAAGCTTGGCCTCGCGCCACCTTGTTACCCAGACGCAAAAGTGAATCATGTCTTGGACTTGGGAACTGGGACGGGTATTTGGGCCATGGACTTTGCAGATGAACATCCTGAAGCAGAAGTGCGTTCATGCGAGCTCTCCTCCCATCCATCTGGCATCGCTGACAAGTTAGGTCATCGGCGTCGACCTTTCCCCAATTCAACCAAGCTTGTGAGTTTGTATCTCTGTGCATGAACTAATGTACAGATAGTCTAACATCTGCTGTCCAGTATTCCTCCCAATGTGAGCTTTGAGATCGACGATGTTGAAGACGAGTGGACTTACTCGAAGCCATTTGACTACATCCACAGCCGTTTCATGACATCTTGCATAAGCGACTGGAAAAAATACCTCACTCAATGCTTCCAGTAAGCCCCCTTTTCACATCCCAACTACAAACATCTAACCAAATCTCAGAAACTTAACCCCCAACGGCTACCTCGAACTCCAAGAAGCAGATCTCACCATCAAATCCGACGACGACACCGTAAAACCCGATAACGCACTTCTCAAAGGTCTCAAGCTCCTACAAGAGGCATCAGAACGGTTCGGCCGTCCTTACGTAGATATCCCAGCGCTGGTGGGTGTCATGACGGAGATTGGCTTCGTTGATGTCAAGATCGAGAGGTTTAGGTGGCCGAGTAATTCGTGGCCGAAGGACAAGAAGTATAAGGAGCTAGGGGCTTGGTGTTATGAGAACTTTTCTAGTGGGCTTGAAGCAATTACTATGGCGGCGCTGACGAGGGGACATGGGTGGAGTGTAGAGGATACAACTGTGTTTCTGACGGAGGTGAGGAAGACTATGGGGGATAAGAAGGTCCATGCTTACTGGCCGATGTGAGTTGAACCCTCTGGGCATATTATTACATTTCAGGACTAACCAGACCTTAGTTACTCTATTTATGGCAGGAAACCCTAGTACAGTGATCTGAGAAGAGAGCGTCGGTGTTGCGATATCTGAAAATGTGAGGTTAAGCGCGAGGATGGGGTCATGTAACTCAGCTTTCTCTGCTTAAAGTCAGCATTTCCATTTTGTAATACCATAGTATTCTTATTGGATAGTTCTTCTCGTGCGACATTGTACACGGCGTTGAAATAGACTTGGTACCTGATGCAGATCATGCCACCAAAAGCTCACGTACAGGGATCCTAGCGTCACGACATATGATCAGCAGCTTGGCGTAACGTAAAGATATCTTCAAGCAAAACATCACGTTTTGAGATCAATGTAATAAGTATGATGAGAGGAATTCGTACGTCTCAATTAATCTGCGTAGCTAGTAAAAAAGATAGCGACATGTTCCACAAACTCCAACGCTCAAAGATGCGTACGTAACGTTCCACCAGCAAAGAACAGCAGTAACAAAATCCATGTCCAGCAACTATCCTTTTCCCAAATTGCCGTTTGACAGCCCCAAGCCAAATCAGCTCTTGCAGAACCACAGACAAACCACAGGCTTCTCTCCCTTATTGCCAGTCCTGGACGAATCCCAGCCAACCTCATCCATGGACTTGCAGATCTCATCCTTGTCATCACCAGTAAAAGAATACCCCTTGTACCACTTCCCATTTCCTCCGCTGTACAGCTCGAAACATATGTTCTTCTTGGCTGAGGGATTAGTGCAGCCGAATCCCTTGAGGAGGTCGCCGAGCTTTGTCGAAGTGGGAACATGTGAGGCGATGAACGGAATCTGGGCGTTCGCCTGAAGCTGCCAAGGCGGGATATCACTCTTGAAAACGTGAACCTTGGTATGGTTCGCAGGAAAGAAGTAATTGTATCCAGGCTCGCATCCAACACCACCGGAGGAGTTAGTCATCTGCGCAGCAGGCATCTTCGGATCGATCTGTGGAAGCGGCTGCGCCTGACGAGGAAGAACATTACCAGTCCCGTTGGGCTGGTGCGCATACGTCTGCTGGGTCTGAAACCCAGCAACTGGTCCCTGAGGAGGGAAACCATAAACGGGCTGGCCATATGCAGCTGTACCGGGATACATATAGCCGTATGCGGGGGAAGCTAGACCAAAGTTATAGCCAGGACCACCAAGATGAGGAACATAAGGCTGACCCTGCGATGGGATTGGAGCTCCAACGGGTGAGAAGTTTGGTCGTGAGCCTGTAGCGTCACGCCCGTTGATTGGGTTCCAACCAGACATGATTGATAGCGGGGGATAGGGGGAAGGAAGTCAAAGATATTGCCAGGTATGGACCCAGCGACGAACGTTCGGATCGAAAGATGCTTGCCAAAAGCCGGGAACTTGGCCTTGGGTGGTAGGATCCCAAGTCGGTGGTATAGCGTAAGGCGGAGATTGGTTCCAATATGGGTAGACTTGGTGGGCTGAAGGCACTTGATAGCTCAAAGCTTGGTTGTGATGATAAGATCGTTCTTGGTAAGAAGAGAAGATATCTGAGGAGAGTCAGAATTGCGGAAGACAAGGCCTTATATAGAGCATTCTGCGCATGAATGTCTGTGGCAAATCTTCAAGGAATCAGTGTTTACCTGAAGAACCTGTCTCCTCAGTATAACTCTCCGCCACAGACGACGTATCACTAGACTCGTCTTCAGAGTCCGAATCGATGTCCAACCGACCAGCGAATATCTCAGTGCTCCAGAGTATGTTATCTTGTCTGTCGTAAAATTCACCAACAATGATCCACGCCCATAAAGGTGATTCTCGTGATGCTTCAAGACGTTGGGTGATGATCAACTTGGAAGCGGGATATGGCAGCGGGACGTCCTCAATAGTCCTACAGTGAACCGGGCTTGAGTTGGACATAAGGACGAGTCTGAAAAACGAACTGAGGAGAATGAAGGACGGCTGGTTGACAGGAGGAAGTTCGTAGACGATGGGAATGTTTATTTATGCTGCTGAGAGACAGAGATTTGGACATGATCAACTACACGTCTTGACGATGAATCAGGTCCGAAGCAGAGACAATATAGGCAAGACGTCGCATCGTTCGTGAGTATATCCTCACAGGAGTCACGAGACTCATGAGCTGAAAGTGATTCACCAGTCATTACGTCAACCTTGCAGTTATTCTCAAACGATGGCGATGCGGGGTACAATTGGATGAAGCTCCCGGAGCAAAGTTATCCAGGTCAACTTGAGATGTGATACGCAGCTGGCGAACACAGCCTCACGACGGTACACCCTGTCAGCGTGTCGTGCGTCACACATGAACTTGCCACACAGCTCGGTTGATGCCTGGTATCCAATCACTTGACTGAATTCGTAGTGGTTGTCCGCCTGGAAAAGGCAGTGAATGTCTGATTCTTCAGAGCAACTGAAATGGTTGTGATCATGCATGAGATCGACAGGACATGTTGTGAGTGAACCTGGGACAACACTAAGATCGGGCGACTGTTGGTTGTGAATGGCGCAGGTCAAAAACAGTTGATGGACAATGCAGTGAATCGATTCAATTCAGAGTAACTCCGTGGCGCTTTCCTGAGTATAGTAATTTGACAAAACTGACGAAAGATGGCGAAAAGCAGTTGATAAGGGCCGACAAAATGATTGGCTATGTGAGGCCGGTTCTGCTCATGTCGGTATTGGCATCAGGTCATGGGACACCAATCCACATCAGGCGGCATGGAAGAGCCGCATTTTGACAGACTCGGCAACTCTGCCTGAATTAGTTTTCGTCACTCGTAGCTTCGACGACTCGAACTCCGCCTCCCTTCTTAGCCGACTCAATCTCTCTCTTCTGTTGCTGCTGCTGTCTCTTCCCAACCTCGTTCACCAAACCCTTCAGATAGACCTCGGCCTGAACAGTAGCGCTGTACGCAGCTGGTGTCCAGTTCCAAATGTTGCGCTTATGTATATCCGCGCCCGCCGCCAGCAGCGTTCGCAGCACCAACAGGTTTCCGTTCCCGCTCGCAAAATGCAATGCCGTATTTCCTTCCACGTCCGCACGGCGGACTGCGTCGTAAGGTCCTCCAGGGACAAAGGTAAGGAGGAGCTGTACAATAGTGTCGTGACCGCCAAGACTAGCTTCCATCACGGCATCACGACCTCGAATGTCGCGACGAAGAATACATGTATTGTCGTGTTCGCAGAGGAGTTGTACAACCTCGGTATGGCCACCGGCTGAGGCGAGCATAAGTGCTGTTTGATGGGTCTCGTTCAGTGCAGGGACTGGATCTTCATGGCCGAGCTGTAGGAGGACTTCGCAGACTTCGCGGTGACCTAGTGAGGCTGCTAGGTGCATGTTCGAATTGGAAAGGCCGGATGGTGAAGAGTCGGGGTTGAGGAGAAGATTGGGATGTGTCTTCAGAATTCGGCGGAGAAGAGTCGCATCATTGGCATGAATTGCCCGACGGACGCGAATAGAAGGCTCAATCCTGTTGATTGTTAGTCCTGAGCATGATGATCTCAAGTAGGAGCTCTTACATGATGGAGGGTGACTGGTCATGACGGTTGCGATTGGAGGTCAAGAATCATGCCGCGCAATCGCGAAAAAAACGAGGGTCGAATAGAACAAAGAAAAGAAAGGCAGGATAAACTGAAGATAAAGTTAATGACACGTTAGAGAAAGGAAACGCTAGATGGGGCCGTTGTAGAAGTAATGAAAGAGGGGAAAGGAAGCAAAGCAACAGAGTTGCCGTTGACGATAAGATCCAAGAAAGCTTAACTCGAGGAAGTTCTGCGCCCGCTTGCAGCAAGCAGCTCCTCATGAAACAGGGCGCGTACCCCACATTGCGCTGACATCCACTAACTTAGCGTACCCGCTGTTCGTTCCACAGGAGCTAAAGGGCCTGAGAGAAGTCTCGAGAACAGGAGCATGAAAGCAGCTTTCAATAAGTGGTTTTACCTGGGTTTTACTGGGACTCGACATATGAGGGAGCCAATGACTTGCTTGGTGCAGTGGTAATGGCCATCATGGGTTGTTGTCAGTATCATGAAACGGTAGAAGCTCAATCGAGACCCACTGTTCTAAGCGCTGTCATGCTCTTTGGCTTGTGACGATGGAGCTTCATCAACGTCAGATTTACCCTATCTCATGAGTGCCCACAAGCCTGCACCGCGTACCTCGCCCCACACCACCCCTGACATCACGAGGGTACAAGCGGGGTACGGAAAGTTAGTTCAATGAAGCAATTCCCGCCAAAACACCATACAAATCATTTTGAAGTCAACAATGAATTCCCAATCAATTCTAGAAGAGAGTCAGGCATTTAATGCCTATGATGACAAGAGCTTTATCAAGGAGGATCATAGTCATCAGTTGCACCCAAATGACCCTACCCGGATAGCTGTTTTTCCGGCCGAAACTGACCGCAGCACCAACTTCGAGCCTTTCTATGTAGAAACACGCAACTTTCGCATCAGCACACTGCCGCCAACACCTCTGCAGCTATTCCAGCTTTTCCTCCCTATTTCCCTCGTT
>NJCR01000870.1:76092-114148 GCA_002234235.1 Fusarium hostae
GGGCCCTTGGCAGGCTCTCTGTTGGACCTTCCTTCTTGATGTAGTGCTTATTAACAGCTATCTTGCTCAGCTTCACGGGCCACAGCCAAATTGGGAGAGATATACGAATCACAGAGAGTGGCGAGAGTGCATTTTTAACGCCTTATTTAATGAATATCATGGAGAAAGCCAGTCAAGGCAGAGGTATCAAGCTGGCGATGAATCTGACCCTGAAATACAGCAAAAAGAACATAATCTTATCCGCCGGAAGATAAATTTAGATTGCCTCGCTTGTCAAGGATATCGGCAAGGCGAAATAAGGTCAAAGGGCAAAAGGAAGCCTCTCGGGACGGTTAACAACAACATTACGAGATCACAGACGAGATTTTGGTGTAGTGTATGCAAAGTCGCACTTTATAACAATCAGAAGTGTTGGTACATTTATCACCATAGAGAAATAGGTGGAAGCTAATGTATCTCTTCTTTGGCGCATTTTAATTGGCCCCACCCCCCTGCAAATACCTCGGTGCAGGCTTGTGGGCACTCATGAGATAGATTGACTTGATTGATGTTTGTTTACGCGGCATTGGGTCCAAACTTGGTCATTGCACAGTATTTACGTATTTACACTAATTATCTATACATATACTATTGCAACAGCCGGAAGGGAATGTTGATAATTTTTTTGAGATTTTACGAGGTGGCTGCAGTTCAATTCATTGGATACATTTGGATACAAGAGCTGCCAGCAAATCAAGCTAAGGTCTGTCTCAAAGGATGGAGTCGTCTGTTCTTCCAGCACAAGCAACACAAGGTTTTACTCACTGAGCACCAAGTAGTCACGTACCAGTCTACCACAACATTTTATCCCATCCGCAACCTCACCAGAACCCGACAACACACCATCAAGATCTCATCAATGGATCACAACTTCTTCATCTCGTCAATATAATATCATTTTCCGGCTACTGAGCTCAACACACGGGCTTGATGCCCGGGCGAAGCACGCCCGGTTAGCTCAATCGGTAGAGCGTGAGACTCTTAAGAGTTCACAATCTCAAGGTTGCGGGTTCGACCCCCGCATCGGGCTGTTCCTATAATTACATATTCATGATTGAGATGTGCTTTCTTTTTTGCAATTTTTATCAATTTCTGTGTATCTAATTCATCACGGCAGAATGCTCACTGTATTGTACTGGAAATCGTTTTAGTTGGTGGGTGATGTTCACAGAGAAGTAAAGAGACTCAGTTTCAAAGTGCAAGCATGGTATTACGATCTTAATAAGATCCAATAAAACACAAACAATTCCCTTCCTCCATTACCACTTAATGAAAATCCGGATAGAAACCGTCTAGTTAAGCTCATGAGCCTTTTTGATAGCCTTGTTCTTGCCCGTGTCCAATACAACAGCAGGGTCCTCCTCATCGCCCTTCCTAGAGACCTCATTCCCATTCTTCGTCGTGATAGTGGTACTACTCAATGTCAGCAAGTCAACTCATAACCACCTGGAAACACTCACTCTTCAGCCTTGACATCCAAGACTTTACCCTTGGGCTGTCCCTGGCCCCAGTTCCAGCTCACAGTCTCGCCCTTCTTAGGACCGTTCTTTGCGCCCTCATCATCACCTTGCTCCTCTTCAGCATCGTCTTCCTTCTTTGAAGATCCATTGGACTGCTTCTTCTGTCCCTGCTTCTTCTCATCGTCGTCTTCGTCTTCGTCTTCGTCCTCCTCTTCTTCATCATTGGACTTTGTAGACTCTCCCTTGCGAGTCTCGCGCTTCTTGTTGGAACCAGTCTGGCTTCGAGTCGCCCGTCGCTTCTCACCGGTTTGCTTCTCATCATCGTCACCTTCCTCCTCGGCATCCTCAGCGTCGTCGTTCGCATCCTCCTTATCCTCTTTCTCTTCCTTCTTGTCACTGCCGTTCTCCTTGCCTTGAGCCTTGAGGAAATCGTGACCCCAGTTCTTGAGTGACGCGTAGGACTTGGTCTTCTTGACCTCCTCGGGGGACTTGTCGTTGTTGGCCTTTGTCTCTTGAGCGAGATGTCGTTTACTAGATATTGTTAACATCCAATTGGCCAGCAGAGCATCCAATATCGGCCGCAAACAGCGTGAGAGACTTACCAGTAAGAAACGACCTTGCGCATGTGCTGGACTTGCTCATCGGTGTACTTCTCGGGTTCCTTCTTAGGGTTCTCCTTCAGGATCTCAACAATCTTGCGACCGCTGTCATGTCCGACAGTCTCGCCATTCTCATCCTCCTTGGGCCAGCCAGCACTGTTGGAGTCGTCTGACTTGAGCCACTTCTCCAGCTCCGAGGCCGTCATGTTGACGATCTCGTTAAACTCCTGGATAACTTCATCGTTTGCCTTCATGATTGCGGTGTTGTTTACGCTTTTGGATCGAGTATGTTATTTCGTGAAAATTGAGTAATTACGATCAATTGATGGAAAAGTACTATGGTCTATCACCCAGGTTTTGTAACCACTGTTATTGCTTTTGGCTTCAGCCGTGTCGTCATTCCAGCCATTTCTTAATCGTAGCGTCATAGAAAAAAAGCTACAAAGAATGCGTCGCAAGTAGCTTGCCGTGCTCGATTTAACTCAAATCAAATTAAGTTGATTCTGACGTTTAAGTGCGTGCATGGTCTCAGCTGAACAAGGTTGGACCGGCCTGATGCTGTCGTCCAAGGAACACGATCCGATCTGTTCAATGAGCGCATCATTTCCGTCGATCGATGGTTGCTTGGCTGGGAAGTGGGCCTGGAACAAGAGTGAAATGGATCATTTTGGTCAAGCTTGGTAAGGCTTAATTAGACTAAGGGTAATAATGATGATGGGAGGGCGCTGAAGAGCTGAGTGCTTGAAAATTGGTAACATTTGAGCTGTTCTTCTGTTCAATTGGTGTTGACAGCTGCAGGGAGTCGCAAACTGAATCAAACTGTATCTTGATGACTCACAATACCTTGCTCACCGAATCAACCCAGATAAGGCTTCATGTACTTGCATATGCCCAATCTCCAATTATCATATCTAGCTAATACCACTTAATGGCCCCTCAAAGATATGAGAAGGTTTTGATGCCGATGCTGGATAGTCTGGCCTGATTTTTATCTGGTCATAAGATGAAGGTAGTCCCTACCATTCAAAGCTCCGATCGGTGCTAGCCAACCTCGTGATTAAGCATAATCCTACGAATAAAACTGAAAAATTACTACAGCTCTGGATCTATTAAAGCTCAAAGGATACCACATTCTTCTTCGTAAAATACTCCCACAAGAAATATTCACGGCAATTGCACTCAAGCTTAAGAGCTTGGACCTGAATTAATGATGCAATCATCAAAACAGCTTCGAATTCCCCTCGCTAAACCCTAAAGAGAAAGAATCTTCCCCACCGCGGGGTTGTTCAGTAGCGGGAGCGGGGCCATTTTTCGCCGGGGTCGCAGTCTTGAGGCCGATCAAGGAGCAGACCATCCCAATATTCACACCTTGACTCTTTTTTGTGACTCAGATACAAAAAAAAACATCCAATATACCAGGTACGCGATATACTTCCTATTTCGACCATCCCTCTATAAAACAATCGCGTCCTACTGTGCCTTTCCTCTCTTCTATGTTTTCTTTAGCGTCAATTGAACCGTCACTGAGTCTTTTCACCCGCTGCACTCTTCTCCGCCACTTGCATTCAACTTTTCCAATTCGATCGCAACATCCAAAGCAGACTGCTAATTATTTTCGGAACTTCAGAATTGACAGCTTAAGAACCGTCGCAATCATGTCTGAATATCCTCACATTCTTCTTCGAGCTGAGGAGAAGCCTCTCGAGCATCGATCTTTCTCTCCCGCCGTTATCAAGACTCTTGTCGATGCTGGATATCCCATTTCCGTCGAGCGATCTTCTACCGACCCCAAGTTCAAGCGTATTTTCGAGGACTCGGAGTATGAGGCTGCTGGTGCTCGTCTTGTCGACACGAGTGTCTGGCCCAACGCTGAGCCTGGCACGTTGATCCTAGGCCTAAAAGAAATTCCAGAAGAGGACTTCCCTCTCAAGAATGACCACATCGTATGCCGAATATTTGGAACGAGAGCGTGCTGTTTGCTAACTTGAATTAGACATTTGCCCACTGCTACAAGGTACATTGTTAGGTGACCCGGACGAAGACTCAACTGACACATCCCAGAATCAAGGAGGATGGAAAAAGGTCCTCAGTCGCTGGGCTCAAGGCGGCTCCGTTTTGTACGATCTCGAATTTTTGGTGGACGAGCAAGGGCGCCGTGTTTCTGCGTAAGTTTTCCCCCCCTAAAAATGAAGCTCGAAATGTGGCGATTTTGCCCCTGTTTTGAAGATTTCGATGGTTGAGGACCCAGGGCGGTTCCGCGCCCCTACCCACAACTTACGGACTTGGAGCTTCGAGCCTCAACGAACAGGTTCTTATGACTAGGTCAGAAGTTCAGCTTCCGAAAAGTGTTGTCCTTGATCTTGGCTTTGACAACCCCAAAGGAGCTGTGCATGCACAACATCTCGGGTGGAGACCGGGGCTCGAGTTTTACGATACAGTCTCCAAGCATGGATAGCTAAGCAGCATCTTTTGGAGATCTTGATCTGGACCTGGAGTTCACATGGGCTTTGCTGGTGTTTGATCTGGGAGGTACGACCTCTGCAAATGGGCCCTCGAAACACGAAAGTACCAGCTCTCAAGCAAAGTTTAGTTGCCCGGGTTTGCTGCGGGAGCTCAAAGAAGCAGTATGAGTACCAGATCGACACCAATAGCCTGGGGACCTTGGGGCTTCACTACGAGTTCCAATCTTTGAGACATATGCATGATCCTATATATCTCAAGCGAGATTCCAGGATTGTGTGTCTTTTGGTGCATTATTCCAATAGCAGATTTCATGTAGATCGAACAAGAAGTCTTGAGAGACGCTTAAGGCACGCGGGTTTCGCAGGTGCTTCAGCCATCGATAACTGAACTGCGCACTAGAACAAGCTCTAGATGATCTCATTTACTTACAACTTCGCCCAGGTTTGGGTACCACGCCGGATTTGCTGGCGCCGCTCTCGGAATCAAGACACTTAGCCACCAGCTTTCAGACCCTTCCACCAAGCTCCCCTCCGTCGAGACATTCACCGATGGCCGTGGATACTACCTGAACGAGGATGAGCTCGTCAACCAGATTCGCGAGGATCTCGCCAAGGCTGAGAAGGCTCTCGGGCGCAAGCCTACTGCTCTTGTCCTTGGTGCTCTTGGACGATGTGGTAAGGGTGCTGTTGATCTGTTCCTCAAGGCTGGTATGCCTGATGAGAACATCACCCGTTGGGACTTGAACGAGACCAAGGACCGTGATGGTAAGTTAAATATGTGCTTTTGATGATGGAAGCTAACCTTTTCAAGGCCCTTATGAGGAGATCGCCAAGGCTGATGTCTTCCTCAACGCCATCTACCTCTCCAAGCCCATTCCCCCTTTCATCAACCAAGAACTCCTCGCCAAGCCAGGCCGCAACCTCGCCGTCGTCATCGACGTCTCGTGCGATACCACAAACCCTCACAACCCCATTCCCATCTACTCCATCAACACCACTTTCGAGGACCCCACCGTCTCCGTCGAGATCAAGGACGACCAGAACAATCTTCCCCTGTCCGTCATCAGCATCGACCACCTTCCTTCAATGCTTCCCCGTGAAGCTAGTGAGGCCTTTAGTGAGGGTCTCAAGGAGTCTTTGCTCACGCTCAAGGATCGCAAGACTTCGCGGGTGTGGGCTGATGCTGAGAAGCTCTTTAATGAGAAGGTTGCGCTGCTGCCTGAGGAGTTGAGAACTAAGAGGGTTTAAAAGTGCTATTTATGTTGTAGTTGAGCTGGTTACATAGACCGGAATAGAAGGCTATAAGAACGGCCTGATTGACATATTTAAACATTTACTTCATGTGAACGTTGAGTTACGGTGTTGCTCAACAGGAGTAGTTTGTGAAGCCACGACGAGCAGATACGTATAATACAGGGGTTCTTCCTTCAATAACTTAGCAACTGAGTGAAAGTCGAGACACCAAATCAGCCAGCACTTTAACTCGACCATCTCATGTAAACTCCTTAAAGAACACTCTCATTCTTGAGCCACGTCTCTCATCACAACCCTTGTAGTCCAATAAGACGCGTACTATTTCCGAAGTACACACTTACGAAGCTGAAAAGTCGGACAACAGAAAACTGGATACCCCCCGCTCAATACGAAGACCAAGCAAAGAGCTGATTGGTAGATCTCTTGACAGCAAAATAGTCCGAGCAAGGATACATAGGACGTGAGCATAACTTGGCCAGCGGTGAAGTACTGGCATTGATCATTTTTATCGTCCATGGCACTAGTGTCGCGCTAAGGTGCCTGGGTTTGTTGGGTTTCCGTCGGATCAGTCGAGACTTTGAATGTCTTCTGATAATCATGACCTTCAACTCTCTTTATTATATTGAAGGTTTTGGTTAGTGACAATGGCGGCTTCGGAGAAGAATAATACGGTGGTTAAGCCCATTGAGGGCGATGAGGCCCTAGAGGTGACTTATTCAGAGAATGTTGAGCCTTCAAAGGCTGAACCAGGAGTTACTCAACTGGCTGAAGGGGCTGAAGTATCCAAGAAGGATGAACAACCAGCCACGACTGAGGCTTCAGAGGCAGCCCAGCCTTTGAAGGCTGCTCAGTCACCTCAGGTTTCACAACCACGAGTTCCGCAATCACCACAAGTGGCTCAGTCTCCTCGAACTACTCAACGACCTCTAGCTCCGGCTCAGGTTCAGCATCCTCAAATGGGTCAGCACGCACAGTCACCTCGAGTTGCTCAATCTCCATACCCTCAGATGCCACAATCTCCTTATCACCAGATGCCACAGTCTCCTCATCATATGCCACAATCTCCACATATGGCTCAGCATCCTCATATGGTGTATCCTCATCCTCATCAGGTTCCTCATTCACCCTACATGGCTCAATCGCCTCATCAGATGCCGCAATCGCCCTACCAAATGCCCCTGTCACCACATCCTCATATGCCACAAAGTCCCCATCCTCAAATGGCACAGAGTCCTCATCCTCAGATGCCGCAATCGCCATACATGGCACATCCTCACTACGCTCCTCAACCAGGGCATGCTCCACCTCAAAGTCCTCTCTTCACACCCCAGGGAACTCCTGTAATGACACCTCAGCAATCTCCCCTCTTTACGCCGCTAGCCACCCCTCGATTCACACCAACCCCAACACCAGGACCTCCATCCGCTGCTCCCACGCCAGCACCATCAGTCACTCCAGATCCCTCATCAGTTGCTTCAACACCAGCACCCCACTCCGTCGCCTCAACACCCGCGCCATCGCCTGTAGCATCTACGCCAGCACCTGAATCTTCCTCAAGGGGCCAAGTAACATATAATATGGGACCTCCGCCCAAGAAGAAGAGAGGACCGAAGCCAAAGCCGTTATCGGAGCGTAAAATGCTACGGACTACACCGATTGTCCGGAAAGAGGCTAGTTATTCGAAGAGGAAGAAGGAAGAGGTTATAATGTGGATGGTTCATCATCGTGTTGATCGCAGGGGAGAGATGGTACCGCCCTCTACGACGGATGCGGAGAATCACTTTCAGATTCCGAGGAGTACTATTGCTGGGTGGAAAAAAGCTATGTAAGTGATGCTGTGGGTTTTGATGTGATGAAACTGACTGTTTTACAGGTTGGGTCTTGGACCAATTCCGAAGTAAGGATGGGCTCATTGTAGCTCCAAGACTTGCTGAGTTTGATCCATGATGTCGACTCATCCACCGCTCAGTGCCATGACATTCGGACAGCTCTCAACTGATAGAATGCACTGGGCAGGGTCTGATCATTACTCTGGCACGTGTGAGAGTGTATCTCTGACGCTCTCTGATCCTTGAACAAAACAAAGACAATCAGCAATATTAAACCAAGGCGGGAAGAATACGCAGGGCGTATTTGTGAGTCAATACGATATCGCTGTTGGAGTTGAAGCCATAGAGGTTCTTTGACTGCAGAACATGGCTTTGACCAACCCAACACATAAACACGTAACAGCCCCGGCCTAGAGATGAGAAATCAAATAGAAAATTAATAACTTCATATGATTACCTCAGATTTAAGACCCTTTTTTGCTTTAAACCCTGTCCATTCTTATGTACGCTTACACAATCTGCTCGAAGTTCAACTGCAGTCTTTAGTGTTTACGTCACCTATTTCCGATAACCCCGCCAAAACCTCCCTTAAGAACAAGCCGTCAGCATTCAATACTCACAAACAATTCATCCAACTCACTCAATTCATCGGTTAAAATGTCTTCTCTCGCAAAAACAATCGTAGCAACCGGCGTTTCATCCGGAATCGTAAGCCCAACCACGAAGCAGTGTAAAACAAACACTGACATATACAGGGCTTCGAAGCAATCAAACAACTGCTTAGCCAGAACCAACCATACAGAGTCATCCTCGGCGCACGCAACACACAAAATGCGCAAAAAGCCTACGATGAGCTTAAATTTGATCGTGAATCTCACGGTGTAACTGTTCTTCCGTTGGAATTGAATGATTTGAAGGGTGTTAAGTCGTTTGCGGAACAGACGCTTGATAAGATTGGGAGAGAGAAGATTGACTACTTGTTGCTTAATGCGGGACTCGGGGGCGTTGGTGCTGAGGGGCCGGGACCACATGGATCGAAGTGGTGTGAATCCCATGTTGTGAATCATCTTTGTAAGTTTGCCAAGTGAGTTTGGAGTGGCAGAGAGTACTGATGGGGCGTAGCGCAGCATTATCTTGTGCATCTTTTGAGGGAGAAGTTGGTTGAGTCCAAATCGAGGATCGTGTTTGTCTCGTCTGGCGCTATTCGACGAGTCTCTGATCCTAGTAAGTCTACCATTCCGCTCAAGTCTCCGGTTCTGACCTCGTACAGGCGTGCTCGACGATGAACTGAAAGCCGGATCTGGTGCCTCCGCCAGCACGACATACTGTAACACCAAATTCACCGGCCTTCTGGGCGCACAGTGGTGGCGTCGTCAACTCGCCGATACCAACGACGTGGTCGCTGTTTCACCTGGTCTCATCCCCGGTACAGGCCTTGCGGGACGTATGGGAATCACAGCCGACATGGCTGACGCAAAGTCCATTCCCGAGGGTAAGTTGTGTACCATTGTATTGGGACGTGTAACTGATTGTGTGACAGGCGCACAAAGCGTGCTGGCGGCTTTGACGCGAAGTGACTTCCCCGAAGACCGTGATCGTATCTTCTTGACGAGTTGGGGTGAGTGGTGGGAGAAGAGCGTCATTGAGAAGTCGACAGATAAGGAGTTGCAGGATAAGTGGTGTCCTAGTAAGGAGGAGATTGAGCGTGAGGCTGGTATCTCATCCTGAGGATTGGGGTGTCAAGACTCTGAATCAAGGGGCGAAAATAAACTTGTTAAAGAGTATACTAAGTTTATCCTAAGATATCCGACATTTACCTAAATATTTTTACAATTTAGGATGGAAGTGCTAAGGTCTCTGCCATCGAGCTACGGACGGATACAGAAAGATCAGGAGATAGAACTAGCCTTCAATAGACCACAGGGAACAAGCATTTATCCCATAAACAATGCAAATTAGAAGGGGAAGCGAATCATGCCGGAAACAAGGACTGTCATTTCCTTCCCTCAAACGTTCATTGATAGAAGAGAAAAGTCAACCCGCCAAGAAGGTATCTCTCTTGTTCCTGAAGAGACAGGTGCTGAATACCGGGAGTCTTTGCTCGAGCGGCTTTCCATGGCCTATGGACGAGGGACTCAGGAGTGATACAATTGACTCGCTATTGATCTAGTTGTTCACTCGAGAAGGAAAACTTGGCCAAGGCTGAGATATCACGAGAAAAGCTCCAGCTTCATAGAGGACTGTGAGAGACAATCACTTTCCTTCGGAACATGAACTGGCCGGTATGATCAGCCCGTATGTCAGTGTTCGAATGGCAATTGCAATTCTGAGGAAACCATCCAATACAGATGCTACCAGGATTTGCGCACCATTACTTAAGTTCACGTCGTCGCTGATTGTGCTTCATCCCATTTCATCCCTTGCCCATGCTGGGACCAGGAACAATGCCTCTTTTCATCATCAGCATTGATCATCCACTCGAACGCGCTCTCAAAATACCAATAACGATGTTCTATCCGTTAATTCTGCCACTGGCAGCCGAACCACCGCCCATGCATGGCCAATCAGTGGATCCGTTCGGCGACTAAGGTCAGAATCGATGCTATTCACAGTGAATCATTGCTGAACAGCTGCAACTGCTAGGATAAATCTCAGGCGCAGTGACCATTTCTCACAGCTATAAAGCTACGAGCTGCTCCCTTGATCCTAAACCTTTCATCCTCACCCTTCAACCTTCTCACACTTGACATCGCCTCACAGCAACTTCCTTCAACCACAACAACACTCAACCACAAACACTACCCAACTCAATCATCTCTACCTTAAGAGACACTCTTCACCATGAAGCTCATAGCTTTCAGTAAGTCCACCACCACCCCCAACACCATGACTTCTCTGACCATCGCAGTCCTGTTCCTTCTTGGCCTCGTCAACGCCAGCGTCATCCGCACTCCCGCCGAGGCTGCCACCCCCGCCGCTACCCCCGACGCCTTCGTCGCCAAGGGTGAGAAGATGGCGTCCTGCAACATCCAGTGCGCCTTCTGGTACCAGAAGTGCTACTACCGCCCTTGGGGCTACAACTGTGACGACAACGGTCTGTTCCGTCGTCGTGGATGGAACCCTGACTGTGAGAAGAACTGCTGGTGCAACTGCGATTCTAAGTAATCGTGACAAGATCAATGGAGATCAATCCGGATCTGATTAGAATGGAGATGAATGGGGACGAAAGGATAGGAATTGGGGACGACTGGATGTTCCCCTGTCTATGGGCTCGAGGGCGATGATTTGTTTTGGTACTGAGTCGCTCTGTTGAGCCGGACTCTTGATCAGCGGTAGCTTAGGCCCACTAGCTTAGTAAATGCGAATTTCTTTCGTCTAAAAACATTGACGATGAACTATAAAATGTAACTTGTGTATGTGCTTATTGTGGTGATGTGAATGACCCAGTCTTGAGAAGCGAGCACTGGCGTGGAGCCTCCGCTCTTCCTAACCAAAACATAGCCCCTGATAAGCAGCGCTGAAGTACTGAAGAACTGAAGATACAGAAGCCGGTAACACACATGGAAAAGGCGAAATTCTTCAGGAATATGATGATATGCTTATGAACTGGTATTGTTCGAATTGGCTAGTGTTCACCATAGGCGTTTGTTCTTGGCCGTTCAACAGAGCGGGAGGACGACGAGTCACTTGTTCAGCAACGACTGGGTCGGGAGGCCGTTTATTATTCCATATTTCTATCCATCAGATCTGTCTAATTTAATCCTTCACAAAGATATCCTGGCGTCGACATCGCAAAAAATCAAATGCTTTTTCGTTCGACCTCACTTCTCGGCATCGGCATCGCTCTGCGAGGTGCCCGACACCGTCGTCATAGCATCGTTGAACACAGGACCTGGGTGGCTAATGCACAGGAAGAACACCGCAATGACAATAAGCCTGAACACAGTTAGTAAACATCATAAACAGGAACACTTGCGACTTACACTCCCTCAAGACCAATGAACAACCCCTCATCCGTAATAAGATCCGAGTTTCGATACCCCTTGCTCAACTCATAACATCGAAACGCACATCGTGCAAGAATCAGAATCACCGCAGCGCTCAAGAACCCAAAGAAGATCCTCATGCGGTTTCCCATTGCACTAGCATTCCCGCTGCGGAAGTATCGCCATAGATAGTCCCCGAGAAGAATGCAGAAGAAAACGAGGATGACGACTTGGAGAGATAGACCAGCCAGGGCGATGTCGATACCAGTTTGGCTAGAGCCCTGACTGACGGTTGACAAAGCGCCGCCTGCGGCTTGGAGGACGAGACAGACTACATCTGCGGGGATGAAGATCCACCAGACGAGTTCGGGTCTGAAGCGGGAGACTTCTGGGGCGAAGTATTTGATCCTGAGCCGTTAGCAAAGCCATGATCCACTGGGATGAGGGGACTTACGTCTTGGAAAGTGTCACGTATATAGCAGCTGTGTAAAACACAGGACCACTCGTGATAAACACAATCTGGACCATGAAACCTCCAAAGTTGAAAGGATTATTATACATAATAATCCTTCCGATGTATCCAATAATCTCAAACAGACAACCAATCATCATGAAACTCATATAGAACCACTGCTTCCATTTGATACCAAGAACGAGATGTGTCCCCATCGCGATGGCGTAGAGGACGATGAAGGTGATGTTCGCGGCGAGCGAAGGGCGGTATTGGTAGACGCTCCATTCTACGGGGCATAGAGCCAGAGTACAGTTTGCGTCTGGGCCAAAGATGACCAAGTTGTCTGGAGGTACTTGCGACATGGTTGTTTTGTTGATATTGAGAAATAGAGGTGAGGGGGGAAGGGATAAGGTTGATGGATGACGCCCAGGAGTGGAATAGCCTTTCAAGTCGGAAGATTGTTTGCTTTATACATCTCATATCATCCATCAACCCTGCACGTCAGTGGGACCCTTCAATCGTCAAACCAACTCAAATTATCTCAATACAACCCTCGAATGACTATCCAAATCCATCTCCCATTACGCACCACGCCAAGACAATGGCCGCTTCAGCCCTGCAACAAGCGAAACCGAAGTCTTGACCAATCAGAACCCCCGAGTGCTATCAGATCCAGTAAATTGAGTCTCGGAAGCTAGGATGGCACCCCTGTAAAGCTAAACCTTTTAGGGGAACGCTTTCGAGCTGTCTAAGTCGTTTTTGGGAAGGCCTTTCGAGGTGGGATGGTGGAACGTCATTGAATGACGGCCTGATGTTGTTTGTATCTCGAAGGAAATGCGAGTGCGAAGGTGGTTTTAGGCTTGATAACGGTTGATGTTATTTGTTTGGCTTGGATGAATCATCGTCAGGCTGTTTGAGAAATCTCATTGTAAATAGCCTGTTCTGAGGTGAAGCTGGTGATGGTGAAGGTTGATGACCTTGCTGGCCACCAAAGAAGTCTCCGATGCCTCGTGCAACGGCGAGCATGTTTCATTGCGCGTAAGACGGCGGTGCTTTGTCAATCATCGCATCTACCGTTGTTATGTGCACTTACACGGCGGATGCTATCCACAATCCCAACTCCCATTACTCGTACATCAAACATCCCTCATTGGTCTCGGTCCCGAAAACAACGCTCCCCAGCCCATGATCAACAATTTGCGGTTTCATAAATTTCGTATTAGCCAAGATCTATCTACCTTTTCCCCATATGGGGTCGTCGTCATCTGTAAACGAATTTCCATATTTTAAGCATAATCCTTTGAAGGATCAGCCCGGTTCGAAGTTATCCCGCTTGACACTTTTAGCCTCGAGCTTGGTGCGACGTTGACAACGAGGCGTGGCGTAAGTCAGGGACTAGGGCTTGTGGACTACGGCCTTTTCTGATAGGGTTGTTGGACAATTTTGTATTCGAACGGGCTTGGCTGATGGACTTTTCGACCGTTGGACCGTTTGGCTTTCATTTTCACGGCAGTTGTATCGGATTTGATGCAGGGAGGTTATGAATTGCTTATTCTTATGGGGCATACCTCTAAAGAGGGGTGAAGCTGTTACATCTTTGTGTTGTCTGTCATTTGATGGGTTGGCCATTCCCTCTTTGTTAAATGGTTCACTTCTCGGATAAACCCATCTCATTCCCTCCGTCAAGTCGTCTCACTTCTCGCAGTACAAAGGGAGAACCTTATTACATGATCATGGTTCTTCACGCCATATCGGTCGGATAGATGGTCAAGTTCGCTTATCGCTTCAGGAAAGGGCATTGTTGCCTTGCAGACATGACAACAGCACCTGGAGTCGATCTCGAGCGCCGACACGTTGAAGGCAACACATTTGTGCTGACGTACTTCCCTCAAAGATTTATGGCTGCGACCTGTGGTTAACAGAGCCATCATCGTTAGTCTCTGGGTTGCCTTTGACACCGTAGTGGCCTGTGCAGGTGTCGTCTCCCTTCGAACCAAGTGCTCCTTGTGGTTGAATCTCGTGACAAACTTCTCGAGTAGGCTGCGAGCTTCCGTATACCGGCGTTGATCCAGTAGTTTCTATTGTAACTCCTGACTTGAAACCTCCACCAGACGGTTACATGATGATATCGACAGGTGGGTATTCGCGCGGAAGGTACTCATGCCCAATCTGGTACGATGAAACAAATCTCGATATATAAGGCTTTCGTTTGTTGTCCCAATTGTGAGAGTCAGATATGGGAAACATGCCCCGGGAGTTAATATATAACTAAGATCTGGGATTTGTATCGCCGTTCGATCTTTCCGCACTCCTCAGCAAGGCCGCGTTGTGGTGGCTGCATTGCTCATGGGGCCTGCAGCATCCTCTACTGAAGGCCATATCAGAGTCGCACTGAGAAACAGAGGACAAATATTCAGAAAGATACAAGTTTTCCCTTTTCGAATGAGTTTACTGAAATCGATGGATGGCTCTCTGACACTTCGCTGTAGGTCTCAGGAGAGAACACTGTTACTATGAGTTGCTAGAACCAGTAGCTACAAGGTTCATCTCGCGTGGTGAGCCGCGAGTCTCACTGCAAGACCGAATGCAGAACAGGCGGCAAGTTCCCCGAATTCCTTTTTATCAGTCTTGCATGCCATACCTTAGTTAAGACTATGTACCTGGAACAAAGAGGTCTCTGGGCTCACAACTGGAGAGATATAGTGTTGTACTCATCCCCCGTCAGAACACTCAGCGCCAGGGCGTGAGAACATGCTTGAGCAAGTGTGTTCATTTGTATTGTTCGTTTGGGTCTTGAGCCTAGTACTTCTATGCCTAGCATTACACCCAGCAACTCTGAGTCTTCTATGATCATCACTGGCCATGGTCATTGCCAAACACCTACAACTCGCCCTTAAGCGCGCGTGTTGCCATATCCCATCGTTTATATGCACAGTACGCTAAAACCTCAACGTCAAGAGGAAAGGTTCGTGCCGATGGGGGAGTTGTTAAATACGCCGCGTAATAGGCATTACGCACATCCTGCCAGATACCGAGAAGCCTGGCCAGTCCTTCGTCCTTTACCGCTGAGAGTGTCACGAGAACGCTTGCCTACTCATGCCAATCCGCCCGCGTATCGTCTCTTTCGACTTGTCACTCGTTGATGGTGCGCTGCTCGTCTATGAAGTCCTTACAATACGAACATAGCCATCGTACATTCTCGCCGATATGTTCACCTGAGCTATATCAGAATAAAGTTCCCTGGCCCTAGACTATTATTAGGATAGGCTTTCAAATTTTATGATGAATTTAGGATAGTCTCGTCAAAGATTAGGGTCCAACGAGACTCAAGTACAAGAACATGCGTACCAGGGGAGCTTACTCCAGTGTCGTTAACCTGGGAGACGATATATCCATGGCTGGCTACACTACAAGATCTGACGGCAAAGCCAAACCTTGCTCCAGCGGAACCCTCGGATGCTACCAATTATTCTTCGTCACAAAACAGCTTCTCAGACTCAAGGCTTGACAAATTCTAGAGGAATCACATATGAAATACATCAATCTCCTTGTCATTGAACATTCAGCGATGTGGGAAAGCGAGAAATCTGAGGTAATGAGGATTTACTATATAGGCTTATACAAACCCAACTCTACCCTGTGTCACGACAAGGACAAGATACAAAACCAAAGCGTCCATCTATCCACCAACCGAATATCCTATCAGAAACTTATGCCCACGGGTCTTTCATCAATCCCCTCTTCAGTTATTGACCTCAACCGGCAGAGCAAGGGCAGGCCCAATGGTGAGCCCAGGTTCATTGTGCTCCAAGATTTGTGCGCGATGGATCGTACTGGCGGTTTTGGTGATGGGAAGAAAGCGGAACTCTTTGTCGAAGTGTCCTAGCTCATTGAGATTGTTCGCAATCTTGGCGAGTAAAAAGCCTTCATTGCAACGCGGGTGAAGTCGCCCAGGAACATGTTCTTCGGCCTCGGGTGCAAGTTCCTCTCCATCATAGTGGTCTTCAACTTCGATGCTGCTGTTTGGGTGGGAAATGACGTACACCGCTCCATGATTGCCTTTATTGTCGAGCCTTACTACCACGACCAGTTCGTTTCGCCACCACGGTCCTTGTTCCAAGACATCAAGGCCCCAGCCTTTAGCATAATCATAGGCCCCTCCATAGACCTAGAGTAGACCGAGCTGAGTGAAGACAAAATGATTGGGATCAATCTCATTGCGAGCTAGCTCGACAGGATCTGGTTGTTGTTCGGGTCCAGTTAAAGCACGGGGGCGGGAGTTAGGCTTTTCAGGCTTCGAGAAGATAGAGGACGCCTTTGAGTCGCTCGACGAGGAATTAAAGGTTTCTGACGAGCCACTGGAGATCGACACCGTACGGGCTTTGTTGAATTTAACGTCCATGGCAAGGATGGCTGTGCCCAGGACAGATGGTCCAGACTCGTTGCGATCAGGCTCAAGGCATCTGTGTGCAGGCCTGAAAGCGTAGTAGGACTCGACACCTCCGAACTTGGCATGTCCGATGGGAATCGAAGATAAGTTGTAAGTATCCATGGCCCACCAAAGGTCGACAGAGCCCGCTGCCTCGAGGAAGTTGGTCGCGAGGACTGTGTCGATGAACTCTTTCGGTGACCACTGGTAGGACATTCTGAGCATGAAGCGGCCATTCCACTCGCGAGACCAGGCGTAGTACTCTTCCCGATCCTTTTTGTTGGGCCATTCTCTGCAGATCAGTTTGTCGAGAGCATTCCATTCGGCATCGAGCTTCAACGTATCCCCAATTGCCTTGGTGTTGTTGTTAGACCACGCGTAGAAGTTCCATTCCTTGCTTCCCCAGCGAGCCTGGATCATCTCGTCGCTGTCTGGGAGTGGCATCGTGGCTGACTTCTCCGATTTGACGGGTAAGAGTGAGTGAGTACGGTAGTTCTAGTATGTCTGGGAAGAGCAGATTATTGTCGACAGCATGAATGAGAAGACAGGTTTATATACTTTAGGCCGAGCGCAAACTTTGCGCGGCAAAAAGGAGTCCAGTAGAATAAAGTTGAGTTGACGTGGATGCTGTTAGAGTGATAACACAGGAGCACGCAAGTTTGATACATGCGAGATGGTGAAAAAGAAAAGAAATTTAGCAAAAGCTAAAAAGAAAAAGGCGCGATATATGTAGACTCAAGTAATGAGTCCTTAGAGATGGTTGCGTTCGTTAGAGAAGAAGAGGAGAAAGCAATTCAGACGCCGTGAGAAGGAAAAGAATAGATGAGTAAACAAGGTAACATAAACATTTGGCTGCCACGGCCGTGAATGCACGCGACGAAAACTCAAGCATCACGGCCAGTGAGCCACTGTCACTTGGTTGACATTGTCAAGGTTTGGAAACGAATAACACTGACAACCTTCCTTCGTTATTCAACCTTCGGCTAGATGCTCGTATAGGCATCATCTCAGGCAACTCTAACCAGGAGTCACATGATCAAGCACCTTCGCCGTCATGGCTGATGCGGAGGCAACCAACAGTATATTCAACATCAAGTCACCTTTGTATCAACTCCCAGTGGTTCTGTACCTTGGGTAGGGTTATTCGAGCAGTCTGCGAGCGAGATCTGTCAACCTATGAGTTCAAATGGACACCTGCACAGAAGGTTCAGTACCAGAGAATATAACACAATATAATTGAGTTCGTGGGTATGTCCAAACTTTGTAACTCAAACACTACACTACAACAAATTATCAACATTACGCAGTCTCAGCATGAGTCGTCTCCTTCTCCTCAATATCTCCCTTCAGACCACCCGTGCGCTTTGCCTCCTGAACCTTCTCGTCAAACCCACCACTAGCCTCCGCACTTCGCCAAGCAGGAACGTTACTCTCAAACAAAACATCGACTTCCTCGAGTGTCTTGCGTGCAGTCTCTGGATAAGTGAAGAAAGCGTGGAATGTCATGGCGATACAGAATGTTCCGAAGATCATGTATGTCTGCCACTGGATGTTGGTGAATGATGGGGGAACGAAGAAGGCGAGTGCCAAGTTGAAGCTGTGAGTACATATGTCAGTGCATGTAATTGATCTGGTAGTAGGGGGAGTGACTTACATCCAGTTACCAGAGGCTGCGAGACCAACACCCTTAGCTCGGTACTTCAAGGGGAAGACTTCGCTGGCATAGATCCAAGCAACGGGTGCCCAGGTAAGACCGTAGACGCCAACGAAGATGTATGCCAGAGCGATGACGGCCTTGGCGGGAGCTCCTGAAATGGCCCAAGTCAAGATGTCGTTGCCTTCGATACCGTCAACGGGGTAGCCGTGAACAGCCATGACTGCACCACTGGTGAAATGGAGTACACCGCAGATCAAAGCTCCGCTGATGAGGAGAGGTCGACGGCCGAGACGATCGATGTATGGAAGCACCACGCCGGTTGTTACGAGGAAGATGACGTATTGGATGATGGAGGATGTAAGAGCGGTGTTTCCGGTCATTCCAGCCATGTTGAAGATGTAGACGAGATAGTAGAGCATGACGTTTCCGCCCCTGATCATATTAGCAGCTGTTTCCACGGGTTTCAGGGGCACACTTACAGAAGTTGCTGCCAGATCTGTACACTAACGCCAACGACGGTGCGCTTCCAGACTCCGGGCGCAAAGAGACCAAGATAGCCGATATCCTTCGACTCGCGGGCGATGCGCACAGCTTCGCGGACCTCCTCCATCTCGGCGATCACAACAGGGCTATCGAGATCCCCTCCAGCGTGAAGATGGGCAAGGTTGTAATGCGCCTCTTCCCAGCGGTCATGCTGAGCAAGCCATCGAGGTGACTCAGGGAAGAAGAACAGGCCGGCGAGAAGGATGAAGCCTGGAACGGCTTGGACTCCCCATGCGATGCGGAAGGCAGCTGGTCCATCGACTCCAACGGAGCATCCGTAAGAGATGAGGTACATGATCAAGATACCTGGTAAACGTTAGCACGAAACTCTGCCGGGCGATGTTGTCGAGCTCACCCCATTCAATAGACCACTGCTGAATCCCAACAATCCTCCCTCTAATATCCGAAGGCGCAAGTTCAGCAAGATACACAAGGACCTGCGAACTAGTAATACCAACAGCCACACCGCTCACAACACGGCCAACAATAAGGTGTGCCACATTCTGCGCAGAACACTGAAGAATAGCACCCGCGATCCAGAACAGACAAGCGATCATGAGAGCCTTTCTTCGACCGAGTTTATCAGCAATACCTCCTGCGGCGAGGGCGCCTACAAATGATCCGGCTGACATGGAGGCTGTGATGCCGCCTTGCTCGGTTGAGCCTGGGCTGTTGAAGTAGTCGAGATATTGGTCGGAGCCGATCCAGGCGCTCATGGAGCTTATGTCGAAACCGAAGAGCATGCCGCCGATTGTGCCAATGGCGGCGAGCGCTGTGGATGTTAGCTACAGCCTTCCATCCAAAGAGCAGTAACTGTACCGTAGATGTTCCAAATCCGATACATGGTGGTCGTAGTCAGTGACACTCAAAGAACTGCTGTCTCTTGAACAGTAAAGTTTTCAGTCGGGCTGGAGTTGTTCTTTATATAAGAACACCCTCGAGAGCATCGTCAAGGATAGCTTGGAGAAGGTTAGAAGCGCGCGAGTGAGGTTTTGCGATGTGAAGGGGGGCCGCTTAACGTCATGCACTCGTGGAGTTTGCCCACGGGGTGATCGTCGCTTGTGGGAGATGGCGTTGGCGGGCTTGGCTTCTGAGCTTGGCCTTGCTTTGATGCAAAGTGGCAGAACTCGCTTTACATAATACGAAATCCTAAATTTTGACTATTCGTCCCTAAGATTAGGATGGCGATGCATTTGAGGCTTCGCATCGTGAACTTGTCACATAGAAATAACTTCATCAGCCTTCCTCCGCGGTGATGCGATATACATTACAAACAGTGTTTCATTCACTTACAATACCACGTGAGTCCAAGATTCAATACCTCAGCGGAAATATGAGCGGCTCCGCGAACAGACGTTCCAAGAAATGATATCATCGAAAATCAACATGGGAACCCTGTCACAATGTCACATTGGGGTACTCCAACAGCGCCATAACCGTGCAGAGTTGACATTGCAAATACGATTTCTCGAAAGACTTGAGAAGTCTTGGATGAACATGATTGGAGCGCATGTTATTCTGTTGTAGGTGCAGAGGAGCAACGATCATCGCTGCGTTTGTGTGTGCCTGATTTCGAGGCCATGTTGCGGCTCCACTGTCTCACTGATCCTGGTTTCATTCTTGGGGATTGTAATGACTGATCGAATCATGTTTTTATGTCTCTTTTGCCTAAATTAAAAGTCTCTGGGGCTTTGGGCGTCGAAAGGCGGGAAACTGTCGTTGAAAGCGATAACTTGGAACCGTTTGGCTATGTCATCAGCGGCGTCGTGTGGGGAAAGGGCCGAAAGTTTGTCTCCATTCCCCGAGTTCTTCCCCAAATTCCCCAAAATTATTCGGGGTAATTGATGACCGGGGGGATACGATAATCATGGAGACGGTGAGTTAACGTTGCGATTTTACGGGTGCGGTTAGAAACAGTTTATTACGGAGATGAAGCTCTCATTGATCTTCAAAGTCTACTTTCTGTGCTGATTCGTAATATGTTCTGGTGATGGTGAGGGAAGATGGTATACCGTTGGCTCGGATATGAGAGTACCAAGACGCTTGGCTCGTCCCTGAGAAATGTTCTCAGCATGATCTCAATCATCAAAGACTTGTCTCGGTGAACTTTAGTTTCAGGAGGCCCTCAGATCATTGCCGTTTTCGTCTGCACTATCAATTTACCCGTCTTGGGTTGAACACCCGACTTGGCATTTGGGCTTGTTTAAATGACAATTCCATTCTCTTCGCGTGAAACCTGCTTCGGCCGAAAGGCTAGCATCGGATCATCTTTTCTTTTCTCCTATGGACCTGGGTTAAGACATCACGTTTCGGATCGAAGTTGCTCCAAGGTCTTTTAAGAAGACCCTTTGAGAAGCGAACGAGTTGAAAGACCTACATGTAGGAAGCCGGCAGAACAAGGTAAGCTGTAGTGGTATTCGAACGGTGTCGTGAGCATCATGTGTAATCATGAACCTTGAACCTGCCACCATGCCATGGAGACATTAGCTACTCACTCGAGCTTCAAGAAAAATCGACCGCAGATGAGGCCATGTGCTTGGCAAGCACTGAACATACGCCACCAAAGAGCTTTTCAGGGCTCCTATGCACTCCATTGTTGCGATCAAAGTTTTAGTAGGCTAGAATTCCGAAGCCAACCGTCGTATGCCATGTCGAACACGCACGTTGTCGTTCATGGACCTGCTATCCGATATGTTCACCTGGTGTAAGCTCTGAACATACTAAGTACAAGGTGATCAGCGAACAATGACCAGAGTCATCTTTGACTGGATCTGCACTTTGCAGTTGCTAAAAGCACACAGCCCACGTTGGTCTCCCTTAGTCAGGGCCCGACGACACAGCTTCTTCATTACACCCTAAGGACAAGGTAGAGATACGGGACACCCATCCTCCTGTTCAATTGGTGTTTCCGCGATCGTCTTCTGTGAAACCCAGATGAAGGGTTTGGGAGAGCCGGGCCTGTCTTGCTGGGAGTGATAGAAACAATCACCTCGATGTTCCCTGGAAGTTCCAGCACGTCACGCACGATAGACAAGGAGCATTGGTATGAACTTTGGAGGGAAGCCCTCCTGTCTAAATATGTACTCGAAGAAGAAACTGTACTCCCATCTTCCGTCATCATCCAGTGACATGACTATTCAGTGCTCAAGTATCTCCTCGGCAAGCTCCAGTCAAAGCAGCCAGCTGCCTAACATACACTTCCCGTCAAGTACTTCAACACACGAACGCGCCACATAATCCCGGTAAACAACCCTCGTCAACTCAAGACCCTAGGCCCACACTAACAGCTTAGAAGTTAGAGCTAGCCTTATACTGAGCCCCAGCAGTAACGCCAACATTCTTAACAACAACACTCTTTCCAGTACTACTAGTAACCTTGACATCAACAGAAGTCTTTCCAAAACCAGCAGCGTTCTCAAAGAAGTTGTAGTCCTTGCGTTCAGTGCTCTTCCAGGTGTTACCGCCATCAGTGGAAACCTGAACACTCTTGACAGGCTCGTTGGCGTTGACGACTTGGATGGAGAACCAGTAGGCGGAAGTACCCTCCTTGTTGTGAAGAACGAGGGGAGTGGTGATGCCGCATTCGACGAATTTGTAGGAGGTCTTGACGATGCCGTATGTGCCGCCGACGGCTTTGAAGGCGTCGGGGAAGAGATCGAGATGGCCGGCGTCACATTCGGGACACTTGTCGACGATCTGATGAAGTCAGCTAAGTAATTATGAATGATCTGTGGGGGGGGCTTACCATGGCCTTAATGGTGCCTGAAGGACCGGTGACTTCAATACAGGCACCACAGTTGGCGCTGTTATCCCACTTCTGACCAGAGAAAGCAGTTCCGAGAATACCAGAGGGGAGAGTGTAGGTCGAGAACATGCAGTTTCCACCAGCTAGGTTACCACCGTAGATGGTGGAGGATCCAGAGACAGAGGCACCGTTTCCAAGAGGTGTAGGCTTGGAGCTAGAGCCAGCCTTGGGCGTAGAGGTCTTGGGAGTGCTGGGCGTGGTAGGCTTGGGCTTAGAAGCCTTCGGTTTAGAGGCCTTGGGCTTAGAGAGCTTCTTCGGCTTGGAAGTCTTGGACTTGGTGGTCTTGGGCTTGGAAGCCGCAGTCTTGACCTCCTCAGCAGGAGAAGGCTTCTGGCCAACAAGCTGGGGGGCCTGAGAGATCACAGGCTCGGGAACAGGGTACTGAGTGTAGACGGGATCAACCGCGGAAGAGTGTGAGTGTCGGACCTTGCAGGCACGGCCCATGACAGCGGGAGCTGCGAGAAGGATGGGGAGGAAGAACTTCATCGTGATCGATCGACAAAACAAGTTTCAGATGTTAAAAATGGATGTCAAGTGATTGTCTTGGGACTTGCCAAGAACTTAGATTTTGATACAAAAAGAGTGAATTTTACTTGAAATGAATGAACTGTTCGAGATCGTCTAGATTCTCGATACGAAAATGAGTGACTGAATGAGAGAAAGTGTCAAGATAACAACTCAAATCGAAGAGGGAGAATGAGCTTGTTATTTAACATCCTACGAGCAAACTAATCGGATCCCCGGCACATCATCCAATCTCATTCCTGCAGCGTGAAATGAACGCCTCTGGTGACAAACTGGTCTAGAAGCCATTCGGTAGGGCTGATACAAGCTTCACGATCCCTCTAATTTCGCCACTGGGGTGTCGTGCAGGGATGACCATGCCAATGATCAGGGGTGGACATGATGGAAACGGTCGAGCCAAACTCGATTGGTACTCAAGCTCGTTTGGAATGGCCCGATCGAACCGAGAGGATCGAGTGTTGGTCAGATTGTAGTGTTGTTTTGGTGGTAGTGGTGGTGGTGATTTTGCAGGTATATCGACAGATTAGAGTTTCATGCACAGATGCGGTGGTGGGAGACGGAGAATTTTAACGGAAGAATTGTTGGAGAGTTGGTATGAGCTGTTATTGGACGATGGCGAGATAGTTTGCGTGTTTAAGATGGGAGATGGTAGAGTTGCATCGTGATCGGAAACGGTTTGATTGACGCGGGCCAATTATTCTGAAACTCATTGGCACTTGTTTCTACTTCAGTGACAAGAAAACTCGAGACTTCAATCCCGACTGATAGAAAAATCCTTGTCAGGTATGTATAAACTGCTCTATTATAATATCAGCAGTCTCTCTGAATGGTTTATTTTCCTAACTCAGAGTCTTACGTCGTCTGGCACCTTGAGGAGTGGTAACGCCCAGCAAATGGACGGGTAAAACGTGGAGTGTAAGAGAATCCGGTTGAAACGCCAAGACTGAAACTGTTTCTGTAGGGAATACGTCAGTTTGTTACATGTGTATGGGAGGCAAATTTAAAGCTTCATGTTATACTTGATCCATATCCCAACAAGTTATAATCGTTCAGTAGTCTCCTTGATAAATCGCATGAGATTGAGTAGCAAGGCCGCCTCGGGGGTGGGGTTGCCTACCCGGGACTACAGCGCATTTTAGCAGTTGACATAACGTGAGATCTTTCTAAGCATTTTCAGAAGAATTAAACTACTAATAATCACTTCATGAACGTCTTATCACTCAATCGAGTCTTCAGAGTCGTTTCTATTGTTGTTAGAGATCAATGAAGTATGGTCAAGTGTGTCAAGTTCACGAATTACCCGGAGTGCTTGATTCATTGATCTCATGGGATGAATTGCTGTTTTCTTGACCTGCGGTCTGACAACAACTCCTCAAGGAAGTGGCAGGTCCAGGTATCGGAATCACCTCATGATATGACAGTGATGCTCCACAGCATGAAGCAGTCTATTATCTCGAAAGCTGTGGAGTGTGAGTGAAGTGGATATGACAAAACTGTCACTTGAACACTGAAGATGAAAGTGCCGGTGGAAGGCGATAAACACTCCTCGAATATTGGGACTACTTGGTCGCGATTGGGGGAAGAAGGCGATATGTTCCAAGACGAATGCAAACCAGATCGATAAAAGTCTCTTTATCTTGTTCCGTACATTGGTTTGTTCGCTGAGGTATTGTTCATGCTTCAGTGCACAGATTTGGAGACCTTTCTCGACTGCGCCATCGACATATATGTACCAGGCTAATCAAACAATTGTGTCTGGTACCAAATCGTCAAACAAGCCCCGGATTGCGTTTGTACGGATGCACAAGGCTTCGAGACACTTCGGCGGAGTCTTTTCCAGCCAGCCAGTCTCGTCATGATAACCAAAATAGCGAGTTTTTCATGACCGCTTCAAAGCCCTGACAATGGCTATATGTCCGATCACATTTTAGAGTTCTGCAGTGGTCTTCAAAAGTGATCGGGAGTTTGAGAGGGGAAACAGTGGGCTCAAGGTGTCGGTCTCGGTTGATGAGCGGACGCAATGCAACATCAGACGCCGTATGTCCGTAAATGGCAATTAAAACCTGAGAGTTCAATGCTGAAGCGGACTTTGAGATTTTCAAATCCGCTTACTCTGTCAACTTCAATTGCGTATGTTCAAAGACAACGCCCAATTATGTTAAGCCTCAGCTATTGCTATCGATCGTTGGAAGAACACATGGGGCAATGAAAACATTTGAAGCAATACTCATGATGAATGGAATGACATCATGCATGAATGTGCCTCTTGTCTAATGCAGATCAGATCGGAGAATAACTTGACATTAAGCTATAGCCCGAATGTTCCAAGACGAAGCGAGGCCACGTTGACTGTGAAGATGATCAAGAAGGAGGAAAAGAGTGCTTACAATCACCCACCACACACAATGAATGACTCGGCTATGATATTACCTGCATTATAGTTCCCTCAACTGCCAAGTCCGTCCATTGATTGGCGACAACAACCCATGTCACCTCGGCCGAGAGATCCGGTCCGGATGCGAAGCGGAGCGTTAATGTTATTGTTACCGCCTCACGGTCAAACGTCCAGCGGGTCCCGAGGCTCGCGTCTTAAACAAACGTCATCTCTATATTTGAATACTAATCACATGAGGTACATACATGTCCAGTCTTTCGAATCCTCCGGACGCAGTTTCAAATACGGCACCGACGGATACCGAGGTTTCTTTGTCTGTCCGTCGGAGAGATTACCAAGACAGAACAAAATATGAGACGGAATTGGAGAGAAAATGCCATGCACAGTTGGGCACCTGGAGAAGCTGAGTCAAAATCAAGGCCCCAATTACCCCCTAAGGCGAAGCGACCGAACCTCGGCACTGCTTACGACCGGACACGTTTTCTCAGTATGGACAAATTGCTCCCAAGAGCTGAATCACCTCCCCAGCTTTTCGACCGTCGTTCCCCACCGCCGGTCGATCCCCGGAGGCACCGGTGCCGAACAGTCACGGGGATATGTCCTCATGGGAATAGCGCCCCGGGCACGGGACACGTCCTAGCGGCTGGCTCTTTTTTTAGCTGGCCGTGAGAGCTGACCAAACAATGGTCTAAATCTCACGGAGATAACAACCCCAGATAGACAAGACATGCCGCACTAGAAAGCATGCTAAGGTTTGTTTAAAGGAACGCGAGTGAAAAAAAAAAAAAGGTACTAAAGGGCGTGAGTCCCCCCCGGATGTTGAGACTGAGTGATTGGAATACTAGATTTTTGTTTACATACCTATTCAGAGGACGAAGAAAGTGATACGCTTTGTGTTTATCATTGTGAAAAAGATACACTACGGCACTATATAGGTATAAATACCGGAAGGATCGACTGTCTTAGAACTCAACTTAGATCGAGAGACACAACGCTGTTGCTCAACATTCCACAACACAACACCACCCTTACACCAAGAACAACAACACAACTATTCCACAATGGCTCGTGAGAACCTCTCCATCGTGCTCGCTGAGCGTCCCACCACAGACATCGTCCCCGGCCAAACCTTCACCCAAAAGACTTCTCCAGCTCCTACACCAGCTGATCTCCAAGATGGTCAAATCCTCGTTGAGACCCTCTACCTATCTCTCGACCCCGCCATGCGAGGTTGGCTCCGAGGTACATCCCCCCTTCCGTCGTATCACATACGTTTACTAACACCCTCAGACATGAGATCTTATCTCCCTCCCGTTCAAATCGGCCAAACCATGCGTGGATCATGCGCATGCCGCGTCCTCGCCTCAAAGAGCAAGCAAGCTAAAGAAGGCGACATCGTCTCCGCCCTAACGGGCTGGACTGAATTCGCCATTCTCCCCGAAGGTCGTTTCGAGCCTGCGTCTTTGTACCCCGGCCTCAAAGACCCCAAGGACATGCTCTCTGCTCTTGGAATGACTAGCTTGACTGCTTGGGTCGGCATGTCCAAGATTGCTGACCCTAAGCCTGGTGAGCTTGTCGTTGTATCGGGCGCTGCTGGTGCTACGGGAAGTGTGGCGGGCCAGATCGCCAAGCTTAAGGGTGCGAGGGTCGTGGGTATTGCGGGTGGTGAGGATAAGTGCAAGTGGCTCACTGAGGAGTTGGGTTTCGATGTTGCGTTGAATTATAAGGCGGGCGATTTTAAGGAAAAGTTCGCTGAGGCGACAAAGGACTTTATTGATGTCTACTACGACAATGGTAAGTCACTTATAACCCTCCTGCTGCATAATCACTAACATATCTCAGTCGGCGGCGATATCCTCGACATGTGTCTCATGCGAGCAAAGGAACACGCCCGCTTCATCGAATGCGGTCTTGTCAGCCAATACAACGCGGCCAAGCCCCAAGGACCCCGTGCATTCTCCCAGATCGTTACCATGCGCATCAGAATGCAGGGCTTCATCGTCCTCGACCACGTCAAGGACTTCCCCACTGCTCGTGCTGAGCTGGCTCAGTGGATTGCGGAGGGTAAGCTCAAGAAGACGGAGACTGTTGTTCGTGGTGGTCTCAAGGTTGCTGAGCAGGCTCTTGTGGATCTGTACAAGGGTATCAACACTGGAAAGTTGATTGTTGAGATCAAGAACCACAATGAGACCCCCTCGAAGCTATAGGGGAGGGAAATGGGATTGTTTATGAGATACCTGATCGGTAGTTAATGATATGCCATGATTGATGGAAAGACTGTTTGTTCACTGTTGCATGTTGTTGGTGGGGTTCTCTTGTTCTGAATTGCCTGCGACCAACTTCTATCGTGTGTTGTGATCCGTCTAGATCCCCTGCAAATTTTCTCTATCCCCGTCGATCAATGCCATAGATGCTCAGTAAACATAGCGAAAGTAAGGATTCTCCTTATCCGTCAAGTCCTGGAACGCCAGCTTCGCTCTCTCGCTCTCATCTCCCAAACCCAGAGCATCTCTCCTCTTGTTCTCATTCCTCAGAACAAAGTAAAGAGTAGTCGACGCACAAATACAAATGATGTAACTAGAACAGTCAGTCACGAACCGAGAACAATGCAAGCAAGACTTACCAGATAATCAACCCCAGCCAAAGAGCCGGATAATGATCCTTCTTCGTCTGACTCCAAACAAGCTGCGGTCCAACAATATTACCCACACAATACGCCACAAATATCGTAGCAGCCATAAAGCTCTTCTTCGTATGACCAGCAACATTCGACATTCCAATAGTGATTATCAAACTCACAGTTCCCCCAAAGAACCCTGTAATCGAGTATCCTACTACAGGTGCAGCAGCGCGGTAACTCCACTCGCTCTTCCAGATGATGGCGCAGCCTGCTATGACGGGGAGGCATGTGAAGATGAGCATGAAGATACGAATGTTGGTGAACTTTGATCCTAGCCAGCCTGTGAGGAGAATCACGATGAAGCACAGTCCGCCAAGGGGGAATTGGAATAGGATGGAGTGGAGGGTGCTCCAGCCGAATGTTGAGACGATGAGGGGGCCGAAACCGCTTACAGCGCCGTTGACGGTGTATGCTGATGCCATCATCAAAGCGACGAGCCAGATCTTGACGTCGAGGATAGCTTCTTTGAGTTGAGAGCTCTTGAACTTGGTGCAGCGTACGCCAGTTTGTCCATGCCTCAAACGCTCAACAGCAGCGAAGCGTTCTTCAGAAGTGAGGAACCAAGCCGACACAGGTGAATTCGGCATGACGAAGCAGAACAGTCCAAACAAAAAGGTCAGTGATCCTGCGAGGAGGTAGATATACTGCCATCTCTTCAACCCACCACCCGTAATCTGCGCAAAACCATAGTTCATCGCTCCACCAATAATAGTGAAAAGTCCAGTCGATGAGAACCACCAACTCTGTCGAAGAGACTGCTCAGCTTGTGTATAATATCCCGAGACAATACACATAAAACCAGTGGGGATTATACTCTCAACGAAACCAAGGAAGAATCGCTGTACGTATAAACCCTGATAGGACGTCACTGCAGCAGTGAGCATACAAATAGCAGCCCACACAACAACCACACCACCGAGAACACGACCGATGTTGAATCTCTGAAGAGCGAATGTCATGGGATACAGACCCGCCAACATTCCAAAGTAGAACAGTGAAGTCGCCCAACTTAAACGACGGGTATCAACAGTTGGTGGAGTTGTCGAGGAATCAACAATGGTAAGGTGTAAATCAGTCGTCATGCCGAAAAGAACAGCTGAACCAAGAATAGCTTTATCGTAGTATACAAGTCCATCTATACATGTTAGAGGGCTTGAGGGAGGAGGTGGTGAAACATACAGCCTATGATCATAGCGGGAATGAGAAACAAGTCAATCTTTCGAACTGCGCGCGCTGCGACGATGGGATCAATTGAGTGCTGCTCCTCGCCTACGATGGCGATGGCTTCATCTCTTGTTCCTATCGGCGCCTGCGCGGCATTTATTTGACTTTCTGTTCCCATTGCGATTCAATAATACTTCAAGCAAACAATGTGGCGAGTATATCATGAGGTTGCAACGAGCAGTTCTAAAAAAAAAATAGCTGAGAGCTCAAAAATTGGCTCCTCTGTGTCTTTTAGCCGCAGCCAAGCAAATCAATGTCAAATGATAGCATCATTTCAATGAGGCAATTTTTCATCACCATCGATAGCCGGTTTAAGCCTCAGCTGCATTCGAGCACCCTTGTAGCTCTTGAGCTAAAGTGAACTACAGAGTTTTTTTAGTTGGTGTTCTGGACCTTTTTCTCGCTACGGATGTGAGCCGGGATTAAATTAAATTAATAGTTCGTGGGGGTTTATCGATCGATGAATGGTGAGATTTCACCCTACGGCCCGTTTTGAATGCCTTAGATGCTGTATTCATGATATGATGACAAGTATACCTAGCAAAAAGACTCGCTTGGAAAATACCATCGCTAAGCTAGGAATGCATAATCTATAACCTGCAATGCCTTTACTCCCCCCAACGCCTGGCTAACAGTATATTCAACGATCCTAGTATCAAATCAGAAGATTCTCTTAGTACTGGGTCCAACCCATTGCACTTCTGAACAATTCCTGTTCGACCTCCACTGCTCAATTCTATCAGTCAGCCATCCTGACTTGAAATCCACCCATCGATCTTGGCGATCTGGTGGTGGTGGTATAACATTGCCCTTGTCGTCTTTGACTTCAGGCTCGATGATCTTCTCGGGTTGTCGTGGCTCGCCGACTCGGAAGGATTTTGATAGAACACACTTTTTCTCGTCGCGGCCTCGCCAATTGTACTGTAGACAATCGCTGCTGTCCTTGCAGTACTTGCCGCATGCTTCAAATGAGTCGATTTTCGCTTCGGGTGGCGCAACTGTAAAATCCCATTTGCCATTGTCCCAATTCTCTGCAACTTCACGATCGCCGGGATGGTGAAACTTCCATACGTCAGAGTAAAGTAACGGGCGCTGTGACAGTTAGAAAGGTTAAACAAAGTTTACCGGTATTTTACTTACCCCGAGCTGTCGTTGCGCAAACTCCCACCGCCAAACGTCAACCATGTCCTTCGGCGACGATTTGTGTAGCGTCATGACAGGCTGACACCAATACTTATCGCTAAACGGAATACTGTGCAAAGGATGTGGGTTGAATAGTGGCCAGTATCCCCTCAGCGGAACACTAACGTTCCACAACGCCCATCCCGTAACACTATCACCGCAGCAATCGTCCCGAAGCATGGGAAGCCACTTTTCCGTAGCTGGCGGTTCGACGTACTGGCCGTAGGGCGTTGTCTTACGGACGAGGAGTGCCTTGATCGCACCACGGCTGAGAACAAAGCCTGGCCCGCCGTTTGCGAACCATGTCTTTATGTCTTGTTTAACGTCGTGCGTACCCGGCGAGGGAGAACCCATGTATAACGGCGCATCGGGGTCGAAGGTTTGGAGGAAGCGGAAAGCGTTGTCCCAGAAGACGTAACTGTAACCGTTAGTGGCGTGGTAAAGGGTACGGGATCGGAAACTTACGTATCTGTCTCGAAGAAGAAGTAAAAGTCTTTGTTTGGCTTCATTTTCCATGCGCGCTCGATCATTGGGAGGAATTTGAACTTGTCCATCCTCCAACCTTGGATGCGCGCTGTCGCTTCCATGTCCACATCGAGGGTGCCATTCGCCTGCATTTCCTTCTGCCAAAGGTAGTTCACGAAATCGGGATTGTCGTGATAGTAAATGGCCGGTAGGTCGGCGAGGACATCGATCGCTTGATGACCGTGTACCGGCTCGTCGAGATCCGAGAAGACCAGCAGCTCATCCTTTCCAAAGCATGCGCTCACACTGTCGAATTGAGCGTCGAGTCTTTCTTTTGTATCGGCATGGCCCATCTTCAGAACAGGCTGTATTGTCTGTAGCAAATGCTTGGGGAACGTCGCGCAAAGGTCTTGCGTCGTCTTGCCCTCGGGATCGACGGATACGGGGCGAAAAGAGCTCGTCGTCGAAAAAGAATAGTATTGAGATACGCCATAGCTACCATGGATAGCACCCCAGAAAACGAGGATGAGAAAGACGATGGTACAAAGGCCAGCAATGGCCATGCGACTGAAGCGTTTGTTCAGCATCAGTCGCCGGCTGGAGGAAGACCAGCTTGAAGGCATTGCAGCTGGAGCTCGAACATGGCACTAGGGCCTTGTGTTGCTAAGAAATGACGATGTAAAGATTGTTTTGGGTTGTCGCGGGAAGAGACATGATGGAATGGATGGAAGTGGAAAGCCGGGATAGTCTTAGGGTGACGTTTTCAAGGGGATAGATCCACTAAAAAGCAAGCCCCTGTCGCGGGAGCAAGACGCTCTAGAATGAGTCTGGAATCGAATCTTGGGAACACCAGTCCATTGAGTTGATAGTGAGAAATACGAGAGACAATTCAATGGTTGTAAGCTTATGTTTAAGGTTATAATAGCTTGATGATAGGCGCAAGACATTCAACTTTGATCAACACTGGCCAGCCTAACACAGGGCGCTAGACATCTCTTTGTCTTATGACGAGTTTATGCAATTCGATCCACTTGATGATGATAGTCTTGATATTTGTTCTCATATTCTACTTGGATACTCGAGATCTCCTTATCTGTGGGCAGATTGATGGTTGGGGGACATTGCATCGTCTTCTCGCATCATGCTCACTCAACATATTCAGATCCACGATGCGTATTCCTCGCCCTCATGCCCTCTCCATTCCCACTCACCGTCCTAAAAACCGAGCTCGAAGACACATTCTCATTCATCATTACCCCATCCCCTGCGCTCTCTTCACCTTCAGCCCTCTTACTCTCCTTCCCAAACCTTTTCCTGACCCAAGGCAAAAGGTTGTAATACCCACCACAAGCAAACACACCACACCACAGAACAAACTCTGTCGCGTAGATGACAATTCCAAGAACATCAAGCTCAGGTTGGAAGAACACGGACACAAGTGAGAACACATCACCTGCTGCGTCAATGGCGACGAAGAGAAATGATATGCCACGGACGGTCCGATGCGTCCAAATGTCCCAGTAGTGAGTGAGTACGCCCGCTGCGAGCAAAGCCGCGGACAAAGATGCCATGAGGATGAGAGGCCATTCTAAGGAGTGTGATTTGGCGATGCGGAGGGCGATGATGAGACTGGCTTGGATACCGCCCATGACGGCTGCGATGGGAGCGACAACGAGTAGAGAGCGGTATACACTCCATTTCTGACTTTCGTTAGCTTCATTCCGTGTGAATAGCATTGGATTCATACTCGTTCGTAATAATAACATTGAATCCATGTTACGAGACTCAAAAGCGTCAAGATCTGCGGCTGTATCCGTAAGGCGATGTTGAACTCTTTGACGATGTTGTACACGCCTAACGGAACACCTGCCCATGCCCAGAGCATCATCATTGATGGTTGGAGACCTGTCGCATTATGGCGACGATAATTGACGATGATTTGAGGTATCAGCTACAGAGTATTAGTGATGGCCGTGGATGTGGATGAGAGAGAACGAACCTGAATTGACCAACAGACCTAGCAAACATCAGCAAACATCTTCAGCTGGGTAGTGAAGAGACTTACAGCTCCGAGTGTGCCTAGAATATTGGCAGCGACAGGGACGTCCATTTTTGTATCGAATGGAACCCAGTGGTTGTGTCGAGAAGATGAGTGAGGATGGTCGCATTGGATGAGCACGTCGAAATTGACGCGCCAAGAATATTAGTGTATGCTACCGAATTTGGTGGAGATGCTTAACAGCTACCACCAACGCAACCGGCAAAGCCATCATTGCGGGATTGAAGCCCAAACCTTGCAACAATAATAAAAATAAGCTGAGGTAAGTTGCATGTTCTGTAGCTCTCCCAAGCACATCAAAATACAAGATCTCTCCCATTGCGCAGCTAAGTCACTAAAAACCTCTTGCTCATCAACCACCTCCTATATGCATTATACAACCCAGGAAAACTTCTGACCCAGAGGCAAGATGCCAAAAATAACTAGTCTAAGATCCACTAAAACTACACTAAACTTACCTAAGTTTCTTTTGTCACTTAGGATAGACATCTTAAGTTTTCTTGCCTCCACTAGCCTCTTTACCTTGCCAACATTGGATGTGAGATCATTCAAAAGGCAGACGATACGAGAAAGTGGCTGAAGGAACTGACATATCTCGGTGAACGTCTCTATCACGGCTATCCGTTTTGGCAAATTGTGACGTATTAGACACTAAACTGAGTTGTACATGGTACAATAGCGAGATGTCAGGACCTCAGCGTAAGAGTCCACTGTCTGACATAAGTTTGACAGCCTTTACAATTTGTTTGTAGGTAGACACGCCAAGTTCGTCTTCGGAGTATCAGATACTGGCTTTACAGCCATAGAAGCAACCAATACTTCTGATCTTTCTATAATCATTCTCAAGAAGATAAGCCCGACCGATGTGCTGGCGGACGTGTCGAAGAGGGTCTTTGATCTCAGGCCATTCTAGAAGGCCGGTGATACTGGGAGGGGGTATAATGTTTTCGAGGGCGTCCTGAGCTACATGAGCTCTGAATGTCTCCTTTAGTGAAAGATTGTGTCGCTTTTGAAGACCAATAGTGCCGCAGCGTGTCTCGAGCTGTCCCAGTTTATAGTAGAATTCAATCCATTTCTGGGCAGCATCTGTCCCAACGTGATCGTCACGCGCTTGTCTTCGAAGGCTTCTGTACTCATTCTAAGGTACAAGCTGCTCTTGAGTACAACCGACATGGGTAAAGAGGTGGAGTGAAACTTGTTTGTTCTCCTCGAAAGCGACGCCGAGGCAAATAGAATAAACTTTCAGAACAATCTTGCTACCCCCGACAACACGGGGCACTTAACCGGGCTTCTCATCTTTTGGCCTCAGGGACTAGCGATATGTTATTCACTGCCGAGAGCCCTGATGCTTCTATGGCGACGTTATCTGATGGAGGCAAGAAAACTTGGGACCTCTATCCTAAATGACAAAAAGACTTAGGTAAATTTAGGTAAATTTAGGATAAACTTAGTAGACCTTTAGATTACTTATTTTTGGCACTTAAGCTTAAGGTTAGAACTTTTCTTGCTCTCTGGGGCAAGGTAAAGAGAATTGAGAATAAAAGTGAATTAAGTTTATATCAATGGTTTCTAATTCACGAGCGAGTTGCCGTTGCGCGTGCGTAGTCATGACGTTTAGACCTCTCGTATTCCAGAAGCACCAACATGTGATAGCAATCTGTATACACATATAAACATACAACCCCAAGAGACCAAGAAACCACTGTTTATATATATTAAATGGTCAGTTAACAAGGCAAAATGCATTCCAGCCAAGACTCGGACTCAGAGCTCCCCTACATCGAGCCCCCTTCCAGCGAAGCTCTCAAACCTATCCGCAAACCCCCTCCCTACACTGGAACTCCCCTCGTTCTCTTCCTCTCCGACATAAAGCTCTTCTTCCAAAACTTTTTCCATCTTCCCTATCTCTTTATCCCTCTGTATCCCTGGAAATCCGGTCCGTTCTGTGAGCTTTATCTATCCCGGGAGAACCTTATCGACATTGCGTTCCACTGTATTCTTTCCGTAACACAGCTAGCTTTTCTGGTTTCGTTGTTTACACTTGCATTTCTACCGACTTTTGTGTATATTGGTTATGTTGTCGTATTCTTTGCGGTTAATGAACTTGTTTGTTGGCATTTTAATAGGGGGATTCCCCGCAGTGGGCTGAAGTCGATGGAAGATGGGTTTACGAGGAGTTGGCCTCGTCATGACGATGAGGATTGGATATTTCTCAACGGTATTTGCGTTGGGTGGGTTCTTCTCCCTTGTTCTGTCAACATTACTGACTGTGGTCTTAGCAAGAATTGGTTCCAGAAGAACATCGACCGCATCTCACGAACATTCCATCGGCCAGTCGTCGGTATTCACAATAGAACGTAAGTCCCATTTCAGTTCATTGAGCATCATTGACACTTTCAATTTCAGTGCCGGCGTCATCTTTGACCTCATCCAATGTCTTATCCAACGCGCCCTCCTCTACGCAACCCAGGACGTACGAGAATGCTACATCCTCGTCAAAAACGCCCTTCTCGACGACCACAAGAAGAAAGTAATCTTCATCCTCCACTCTCAAGGTGGAATAGAAGGCGGTATGATAATCGACTGGCTCCTCGACGAAATGCCCCTCGACAAGCTTCAAAAACTTGAAGTCTACACTTTCGGCAACCTCGCCAATCACTTCAGCAACCCATATCGCGGTAACGATACAAGATCCCCTGTTATTCCTCACATCGAGCACTATGCTAATGAGAAAGATTTTGCGTGTCGTTTTGGTGTTCTTAATTTTACGAGACATTATACGCAGAATGAGAATCGTTTTGCGGGGAAGGTGTTTATTAATAGAGGGGGAGGACATCAACTGAATCAGCATTATCTTGATGATATGTTTCCGTTGGATAAGACGCTTCAGAGGGCGAGGGATGCGATGAAGGGAGACTTCATGCACAGAAAAGTTCGTGTTAGGAAGGACGGTACTATTAAGGTGACCACTAAGGCTGAACTTCCCCCGGGTTTTATCGTTACAGAAGATGCGGGTTCGAAGAATGGGATCATGAGGCCGGATGAAGTTCCCAGGATGGGAGATCTGAGTAGATTGTGGAAATATCGGAATGGACAGTTGCCTGACTCGTTCAAGAGCGTCTTGACTGATGGCCTGTAAAGGATCAGGAGGTAGGGAGAAGGTCGTGTTGGAACAAGGGAAGATGGAGAAGATGTATGCTAATTCAGACATATTCCTTTGCCTCTTGGAATCCTCGAGAGTGTGAACGAGTCTTCTGAGATGAACCCCATAGCTGAGGGATGCATTGGCCTCTTTGAGGGCTTCCATCTCGTAGGTCTATCCTAAACTACCGGAAATTTGAAGAGAGCCAGGGCGATCTTTCTCCCAACTCTACCCTCAAGTTATGATTTCCCTTCCGAAACTTTATAAGTGGCTTCTTTTAGGCTCTTATTTGCGTGTCTGATGTTGAAGTCCATCCTGCCCACACCGGATCTCAGCACAGGGGGATCACGCAGCAGTATCACAAAGATCTCAGTTGTGGGCACTAAACTTTTACTAACGTATCTCACCACCACTCCGCCCACCCCGCCACACCGCCCAATCTGTGATAGTCTTAACACCAAGTAACATCATGATGATATGCATATCTCAACACCGCATTTTTGCTTCAATTAAATCTAAATTTTCAAAATATTATTGCAAATATTAAATTATAAAATAAGAATTTTATAGGTAATTTCTAATATATCTTTATTAACTATTTATAGTATAGTTAAGTTAAAGGCTATTCTTTACTTAATATTAAGAAATTAAATTATAGATATATAATTAATATAAATACAGCATTAAAAGTTCCTTTTATTGATTATTATATAGAAAAAAGGACTTATTAACCTTATTTTAATAAGAGAAAAATATTTCTAACTGCTTATAAAGTAGGAAATCTATAACTATATATAATATCTTACTTAATTAAATAGCTATAGGCCTTATCTCAGTAAGAATTAAGTTAACTATTTCTTTAACTATTATATAAGCATTATATTAAAGTTATTATAACTTATTTCTATAGTAAGGAAGAAGTATATTACTAAAGAAGGACTTAAAGAGTATTATTTTAGTCTTAGAAGTATTATAAAGAACCTCTTTATTAGAATAGATTATATCTATAACCTTAATGAAACTGGGCTTTAAGAAGGGATAACTATAGGAGGTATAGTTAGTAGAATAGTCTTTATGACTTTATTTAATAAGATACAGTTTAATACTTTATTTTAGATTACAATCTTAAAGTCAATTTATGCTAATAGTTAGTAACTTACTTCTATAGTTATCTATATAGGAATAACCTTATAGGGATAGAATTTTAGGCCTATTATACTGAATTAGAAGTTTACTTACAGTAAGAAAGGCTAGTTTAATATAAAAATACTATTAAGATAGTTCTATAATATATTTCTCCTAAAGATAAGGCTAAAAAATAAGTCTCTTTAGAGACTATTAATCTTAAATCAATATAAGATATATATCAGTCTAGAATTCATAAAAAAGGCATATTTAAATAAGGTCTAGCTTAATTAGCTCTCTTTATATTCTTTATATATTATATAACCCTTTAACCTTATTATTTTTAGCCTATTAAAGTAATATTATTACTAAAAGATAGTAAAAATAGAGACTTATAAAGTAACTTTAAAAAAATAGAAATAAATCTTTATAGAGATATATAAAGTAGCTTTAGAGAAAGCCTTTAGCCAGAAGAATATTTAATAAGGATTTTAGACTACTGATATTTACCCTATTGATACTGACTGGACTATTATAAAGTTAAAGCCTAAAGAGCATTATAGACTGACTTTTTAGCCCCCTATAATACTACCAATCTAAATTAAAGAGGGCAATAATATCTTTATAATACCTTTAATAAGTTATAATATTAAAAAACTACTTTAATAGGTTAACGTGGTTGATAAGCATGTGTCCCAAACAAGTATGTGTCCCACTTAAAGTTATACCTTAAAAGCTAATT